>JADRCD010046847.1:14389-25221 GCA_019843815.1 Montemys delectorum | reverse complement strand
CCCCCCCCCCCCCACTACATGCATACTCATGTAGTGGCAACATTTTAAAGAACGTATTTTCCTGTTTTTGCTAATTTAAAGTCTCATTTGGGTGGCTCACAACCACCCAAAATGAGATCTGACACCCTCTTCTGGTGCATCTGAAGATAGCTACAGTGAATTACACCAGAGCAGGGCTGGAGCGAGCGGGGCTGGAGTGAACGGGGCTGGAGCGTGTGGGGCCAGCAGAGGTCCTGAGCAGCCACATACATGATAGCTCACGGTCATCTGTACAGCTACAGTGTACTCATTCACATAAAATAAATAAAAATAAATCTTTAAAAAAATAAAGTCTCATTTAGGTGAAACAAAGTCTAAGTGCAGTTAAGAGTTTATTTAATATGAAAAGGTCCCTGGGTTCAATTTCTATCACTATAAAAAAAAAGGCTTCTGATCCTCTAATAACCATACACTACCATTTTACTTCCTGATCTTCATTCAGATATATGAAAAGTAGTAAGATATTATAGTCACTAATACACAAGTCTTACAAGACTGACACAAACATGGAAATGAAGCTTAGCTCACAAACTGTTCCAACACCTGCCTACCAAAAGCCAGGAAGAGCATTCTCTGTGACCTGTGGCTGAATGTGAGCTAAACTCATTCATCCAGTCCTAACGGTTTCAAGGAATATTCACTACAAGGAACATGGTATCTGAACCAAGTCATACATGGGCTCTGGGTATGGCAGTCACTCCTGAGTGTTCTCTATTTACAAAGGGCCACCTAATATAAAGGATTGTTAAGGTCCCTCCTGGTTTCAGCTAAGAACCCAAACAAAACCACACTAGACTCAGACCCTGTATACACGTAGCCATGCAGCTGACCAATATCCTAGATAAGCCCTTGTTTAACAAATGAGAAGACCTGAGGGGTGAGAGAGGAAGGCTAGTTATTTAAAGCCACATAGATGCTAGAAGAGAAGCATGGGTATGGGAACATAAATCCCCTGACCTCCTAATTCCTGTTCCATACAAGCAGAGACAACCCAACTAGAAGTATCTGCTGGCCAGCTATGCTTCCACAGAACATGAACATCTCTTTGCCCTAACTCAAACATGATACACTAAGGGTAATTCAGTGTGTTATCTCCCATTCTGCTACCTTATTTGCCTTTCTGTTAAGCGTCCCAGCAATGTCCTACATACAGTAATACTTCATGGTTCACTAAAATCTCCACAAAAAATTTTCCTAACACAATCAGATTTGACACAGTAAAGAAACATTACATTACTCTTGATAGCCCACATGAATGCACATATATACCTACCATCCGTTAAAAATATGTAAGAGGAGTTTATGAAATGCCTCAATATTAAAAGTACTTGCAATAATGAGGGCATATATGTTCCGATTCCCAGTATGTAAAGACCAGATGTCGTAGCACATAGCTATAACCCCAGTGCAGGGTTGGTGGAAGAAGGATAAAGGCAGAGCCCTATAGTTCTCTGGTCAGCCAGACTACCTGAAACAATGAGGTCCAGGTTCAGTGAAGAGACCCAATCTTGAAAAGGAAGAGGAAGAGAAGGAAGAAAAGGAAGAGAAGGAAGAGGAGGAGGAGAAGGAGGAAGAAAAGGAAGAGGAGGAGGCAGCAGCGACAGCAACAGAGGAAGATAATGACTGACCTCTGGCCTTCATAGTCACACACATACACATGAACATATACTCATCATATACAAAGAACTGTATACATGATGGTGTACACCTATATAATCCCAGTTCTTGGGAGACTGAGGCAGGATGTATGACCCTGACTCAAAAACACCAAAAAAGTCAAAGTGATAGTTTCTGCTTTCGAAGTCCAGCACTCAGGAGGCTGAGTTTACAGACAGCCTGGCCTATACAGAGTTCCAGATCAGCCAGGGTTAAATAGTAAAATCTTACCTCTTTAAAAAAAGAGAAAGGTACCTAAGTTTGGAGGAGCTTATATACAAGAGGACATGCAGACCAAAACAAAGGTATAAAAGGTATTAGCCTATTATTTTACTATTAGGGCCAACCAACACTGTTGGAAGATTCAAGAATATACTTCTAAAAGAAAGCAGGAAGACTACTGGCTGTCTGAAGCTACTCTAGCTCAAATAAGTAAACAATTAATTCAAAGTTCAGAAACATCCCTAATATTATCTGTAGCTATTTCTGAGAATAAGACTACAAGGGAGGTTGACATTTTTCTAGTTATTTGTGCTTCTTTTTAAAAAATTATGTCAAGGGCCTTGCATATGCTAGACTCTTAACTCTAAACAGTCTGAAATTTCTGGATGTTTTCTCTCCAATATTTATATTTCATATTCTCTCTCCCTCTGTTCTCCTTCCCGTGTGTGTGTGTGTGTGTGTGTGTGTGTGTGTGTGTGTGTGTAAAATTGTGCCCATGCACACCAGCAAAGGCCAAGGAAGGACATGTGATGTCCTCCTCTATTACTCTATCATGTCTCCCCTTGAGACAGAGTCTTTCAATGAATCTGGAGCTAGGTTGGCAGCTAGCAAGCCTGGGTGATCCTCCTGTCTCTGCTGGCTCATAGTAGTTTAGTTATAATCCCACTTAACTGACATGCTTAGCTCTTTACATAACTGATGATTTGAACTCAGGTCCTCATACCTGAAAAAGAAAGGATCAAAGTTCCTTAGGGTTACAACCACTATCATAAAATCTGACCTTTAGATCATGGACATGTATGTATTTCTAGCAAAATTCCAGAGACATTATAAATAGGTATGAGCAACTGATTAACCTACACTGATCCTTGGGACTGCTGCATCTTTTTACAGGATATGGTACAGGACACCTGACCCCTTGTGACTAGATGGAGCCACAGGAGGGTGCTATAGGCACAACAAGGCAGCTGGCACATAGCTCATAGTGGCTGCTTAAGCAATCTGAGCAAGATGTTAAATCAGCTATTTGTCTTGCCTCATATGCTTGTCAAAGGAAAAGAAGTAAACAGCAGGTACCAACATAACAGATATAGGATTAGGACTGTAGGAACAGATTCCATGGTGCACTCCAACAGAACTCTAGTATTCCAACCCAATTATCACGCTGGGAATATTGGATGATATAAAATCTACTTTCATCTGAAGCTACCCATTTAGATTAGAAAGAACTACATTTGTCAACTTAAAGAAGGTCCTAGTGTTTGATCACTTTTGTAGAATACACAAGTCCTTGGGTTTCATTCTCAGTACAAGGGGGGAAAAACAGAACTATGTACCCAAAAGTGAGGTTTTACTACACATTCATGCACTAACAGTTTGTTCAACAATATACTACATATGACAAGGCTCTGCTGAAATTATAATTTAACTTTTGTCTATAGTAAATTCACAACTGAAACAGAAAAAGGACATTAGAACTGCAGAATTGGGCTGGTGAGATGGCTCAGCGGGTTAGAGCAGTCTGCTCTTCTAAAGGTCCTGAGTTCAAATCTCAGCAACCACCCATAATGAAATCTGACAGCCTCTTCTGGTGCATCTGAAGACAGCTACAGTGTACTTATGTATAATAATAAATAAATCTTTTCTTTTTTTTCTTTAAAAGAACTGCAGAATTCAGTGAAGGGTTTAGCAGAAGTTTTTACAGATCTCAATAAGCTACTTAAAAACAACAAATGACCAAACAAAACATAGGGCTAGAGGTTATGGATTAGTGTGCAAGAGGCTCTGGGTTCAATTCTCAGCACTGAAAAAAAATTGAAAGCAAGGACCTCAACCTCCAAAAGCTTTCCACTAAGAGGGAGAAATATTCACAGTGTATATTTTGCATGCCTAGTTATGCAAGAGGCCCTGGGTTCAAGCCCTGGTACCATAAAAATATTTAACATTTACATGAAAATAAACACACACACACTCTCTTTAAAATGTCTTAAGAGTTGAAAGTGTATACTATCATTTGCATTTTTGTAGCTCTAAGTTGTACATACATACAGTGATGACTCAACACACTAAAACACTAAGGAGATATAAAATTAAGTGGACACACACACCCTCTTACTTGCCTCCACATTTCACTCTCAACTGGGATCCAGAAAATTCAAGATTATCTGATCTCATTATTTTCTGGAAAGCTAAAATCTGGATAGGTAGTCATACTAACGTGTAGTGAAGCATAGCATGCCAGATTATGAAGAGGGTAAAAATTCCCTTAAACAGTAATCTTGAGTCTTTTAGGCCAAAGCCAGGTGGGAATTACTATATTCAAACCTAACATGAGAATCCATACTCTCATGGTACCACTGTCTGAATAGTCTCTAAAATTCATGTACTGAGTTAAATCTTCATTGTGGTGATATTAAGAGGTAGAGCCTACTGGGAAATCATTAAGCTTTGTCCTCATAAATGGATTAGTAGTACCTTATAAAGATCCACAGAAAACTAACTTGGGCTTTCTATGCTGTTACAATGTAAGAATACTGTTCTTTGGACGGTGGTGGCGCACGCCTTTTATCCCAGCACTTGGGGGGCAGAGGCAGGTGGATTTCTGAGCTCGAGGCCAGCCTGGTCTACAGAGTGAGTTCTAGGACAGCCAGGGCTACACAGAGAAACCCAGCCCCTAGAACAGTGAGAAATACATTTCTTTTTACCACAGAACAAATGGACTAAGACAACTGGCCCAGATCTATACAGAACAACCAATATTTTAGGTTTATTTTTGTTCTGTTATTTTAGGGAATAAACCAAGGGTCTTACATATACCACGCAAATACTTCGCTACTGGTCTATATTCCCAGCCTATTACTGATACTTTCTTAATACCATCACCTGCCCTGGCCTGAGCACATCTGTCTACTTTTCTGCTAGGCCCTTGGATCAAAGCCCATGGGTAAAAATGGAAGCAGAAAACAGGGTTCTGACTATAATACGCATTTTCTACTCGTTTGATCTTACCCAATTAGCCACCTTTGTAGCCTTGGCTGAGGCTCTCCATATTGCAAGAAATGTTGGGAAATACTCAAGGCACCACAGGTCACAACACGCTCAATACAAATTTACACTAGGGAAGGCCCTGAGAACCATCCATTCATGCTACTTCTGCCCACTTTACCCAACTCAATACCCCATATACAAAAGGCCCCCAACTGGTTAGTCCCTTATAAGATGAGGTCCAAAGATCCTTTCCCAGAGGGAAAGCTTTGCCACTTCAATCTACAAGCAAACAAAGCACAAGATAGTGATACATTTGACCTACCACAAAATGTGTTAAGATGGAGTCTTCTGCCAAGCATGATAGCACATAGCTTTAATTTCATCACTTGGGAGGCAAAGCCAGGTGGATCCTAATGAGGCCAGCCTGATTTACATAATGAGTTCCAGGGTAGCCAATGATGCATACAGTGAGACTCACTCACCCTCTCAAAAAAACAAACAAACAAAAAAACCCAATAAGGTCTTCTGGAATTTGTTCTACCACCCCTGGCCCGTCTCCTTGCTGCCTCTGATGGTCAGGGGACAATTGTGTGGGTTATCAAACAAAAACAGGGTCGTTGGGCCCAGGACACACAGAGGAGTTAAAGCCACAGGAGATGGCCAAACACAGCTCTATATCTTTGGCTAGCCCAGGGCTTCCTCCACAAGCCCCTGGTCCCTCCCTACTCACAAGGACAGCAGCAAGGAAAAGCCAGCAATATAGAGATTCCTCTGAGCACGGAAAAGCTTCATGTGGAAGTGCTCCATAGCACCTGGATTGTTCTGGAGGTTCACCTTTTCTGTCACATCATCATATTTCCGGATCTCACGTACAGCATCTATGGTAGAGCAGAGATGGGCATTTGGATATCACTTTAACAAAGAAAGAGGTAGATAAGCCAGACTCTTATCCTTCAAATCCATCTTCTTCATTAATGTTAATTCTATACACACACACCCTTTATGGGAGGCTTTATCAAAAGTTGTCAGGACATTCTCCTCTTAACTGTTTATACATCAAGCCTCACCCTACTCTAGTTAGATCATGTGTGTACACTACACTTCAAGATGCTCTTCAAGGCTGAAGCATTGCTGGTAATGGGAACAGATTCCCTTTCATATGATGCTCCCAACCTTGTTTTCTCTCAGGTTGAAGTGCCAGCCACTCAACTGATAAGTCAGAGGTCCTGCTGGTAAAATGCTCACAAGAACTGTTCAGGAGGCATGGACTACAATGAGCATTATTATGTTTTACTTAATTAAAAAGAACTTCATGAGCTGAGTAGATGGCTCTGTGAGTGAAGGTACTTGCCATCCAGCCTGATCACCTGAGTTCAATCTCCAGAATCCATAAGGTAGAAAGATAGAACTAACTCTTTTGCTACTTGACCTCTGCATGCACATTGTGGCATGCATGTGTTCCTCATCCCTGATAAACTGTGATTAAAGTTTTTAAAGATGAATTCATGCTCATCAAAAATTCAAACAACAAAATTGTTAAAAAAAATTTCTTAATATAGTCAGTTACATACAGCTAGGTATACATATAAATAAAGAGCTATCAGATTTAAAGTCAATTGTCACATCACACTATTCTATCTGCTTTGTAACATACATTTGTCACTGAAATTATCTTCAATCTGTGTTTCTTGTTCATCTTTTTCACAGCAGACTACAAATTGAGAGCAGAAGAATTCTCCTTTATATCCCCTAGAGTCCAAAACACATAGCAGAAAGTCTGTTGAGTAAGCAACCTCTGCTCCCTCAAGGGCCACTGTCAGATGCATAATGGTCTGGCTTAATAACACATGTCCTCAGAATCTTTGATCAGTAATGCAGAAATGGAACCTTAGTGTATCTACTAATCTCCCCCATCCCTTACCTCAAGAAACTGTTCTAGAGGTTTTGGTGGCACACACCTTTAATCCCAGTACTTAGGAAGTGGAGGCAGGCAGACCTGAGTTTGAAGCCAACCTGGTCATGTACGGAGTTCCATGTCAGCCAAGGCTACACAACGAAACACTATCTAACACTATCTCCCACTGACAACAACAACAACAACAACAAAGAACTTTAAAAAAATCAATACATAAAAATCTACCTTAAGAGCTAGGGATAGGGCTAGAGAGATGGCTCAGAGGTTAAGAGTACTGACTGCTCTTCCAAAGGTCCTGAGTTCAATTCCCAGCAACCACATGGTAGCTCACAACCATCTGTAATGGGATCTGATGCCCTCTTCTGGTGTGACTAAAGACAGCTACAGTGTACTTATTTATAATAAATAAATCTTTGGGCCAAAGCAAGCGGGCCTACAGGAATGAGTGGGGTCTACCAGAGCTGAGTGGGGTCTACCGGAGCGGGCAGAGGTTCCAAAGTCAATTCCCAACAACCAGATGAAGACTCACAACTATCTGTACAGCTACTGTGTATACTCATATACATAAAATAAATAAATCTTTTTAAAAAAAAGAGCTGGGGATAGTGGTACAGACCTATAAACAGGCCTTTGAGCGACTGAGGCATGAGGGTCACAACTTAGTAGCTAGCCAGGGCTACAAGATGAGACCCTGCCTCAAATGACTAAAAAAAAAAAAAAAACAAAAAAAAAATCTATCTGAAGAAGGTTCTTAACACACCTCCATGTGAGAAAAGCAAGATATCATTGTCTGGGAAACGGTTAAGTTTGTCGTTTCTAGTTTGAGACTACACAACAATGTGCCTGCCCTCTTAGTACCCTGTGTTAAATCTATGCCATGAAGTACTCTCAAAAGCACCAATAGGATCATAAACTGGTATAACCTGGAAGAACATAAAAAACATTTATACCCTCAGGTTCTGCTATGGTAAAATTATGGGAGAATATGATACATTACTTAAAAAGAATGTAATTGCTATCAAAAGATGCTAAGGTACAATATAAGTGGAAAAAGCACTATCCAAAGCATACATATGATTCCTGGTTGCAAATATTTCAACACATAAGTGAAAGTTATATATGTGATACATGTTACAAGGGATTGTGTTTAATTTTTGTATTTAAAAAGTATGCATAATTTTAATAATTAGAAAACAAGCTAAAAATATTTTGGGTTTTTTTTTTATGTTGTTACTTATATTTAGAAATCCCATCATTCCAAGGACTACCTTGTCAAATAACCAAGAAGAGACTTGGAACTATCAACCCAAGAACAGCAGAAGAACCCAGCTCTTCCTCTCAGGTCTTAAACAGGAGTAAACTTACCCCTCTTTACCTCTCTCTCTCCCAGAAAGAACTGATTTCGGTTCCTCCCAGTGAGGAAGGGCTCAGATGATGCCCACTATCTTCACAGTATTGTTATCAACCAGCACCTCTATCTATAGAAGGTGTGTAGACCCTTTTTCTAGGTTATGCTTTTAAAATCATCTTTATGTGTACAATGTGCACATGTGGTGTATTTGTGTAAGAATACAGACACAAATGTGTCTGAGGACACCTGTAGAAAGAAGTCAGAAGACAACCTCAAGTATCAGTCCTTGCCTTCTACCTGGTTTGAGACAGGACCTGCCAAGCATTCCAGGGAGCCTAACCCTAGCCCTGATTCTCTTCTATCTCCCCGTAGGGAGAGTAGAGGCCGGGATTGTAGAGGCTCACATTCAACATCTGGCTTTTATGTGTGGTTTGGAAATTTGAAATCAAGTCCTCATACTTGCATAGCAAGTGCTTTTATCCACTGAGTCATCTTCCTAGCCTCCTAGATTATGCTTCTAAGATTAAAGTAGGAAGTTACCAGTCATCAGAATCATATTCATCCCAAGAATTTCCAAGCTGACACCTGAAGATCCCTGATCTTCAAAAGCAATCAAGTTCTTGTCAGTCAACTAGTATCTTCTTTCTGACCCAATAAAATGTACTAGGAAATCAAAGACTTTCTTGGCTCTAGTTAGGGGACAGTTAGACTGACAAATTAATCCCAACATGTCCCTTGACTCTACATTTCTTGGCTCTACTTGAACTCAAAAGCAAATATACAAACAAACCTATTTTAAAAAATAACTTGTATAGCCTGGCATTTCATGAAGTTCAACTCTAAGCAAGACCTGCATACTCCCCATCGGCTCCTATCCCAGAAACTGCTCAGACCCTAAGTGGAAAAAGCTGCCTCTTAGAATCTTGTTAAAAGCATTTCAAAGGCCGGGCGGTGGTGGCACACGCCTTTAATCCCAGCACTTGGGAGGCAGAGGCAGGTGGATTTCTGAATTCGAGGCTAGCGTGGTCTACAGAGTGAGTTCCAGAACAGCCAAGGCTACACAGATAAACCCTGTCTCGAGAAAAAAAAAAAAAAGCATTTCAAGAGGTTATGTGAGGAGCTGGCATCAAACAGCTGTGCCTGGGAACCTACAGGTCACATCTTGCCTGTTCCGAGAACGTCTGCCCATACACATCCCATCAATCACTGAACATTAAAGGGAAATGTCCAATGCTGTAGCTAGTGGATGGGGCTGTGCACAATACTAACTCACATTCTATCCTGCTGTGTTTCTGCTAGGAGCTTGAAGGAAGGAGTGCTCTGTGCCTAAGTGGACATCACATCTCTGAAACAGGATGCAATATTTCACAGAAGATTCAAAGAAAAAGGAAGTAGTCCAAGTAGGGAAACATACTTATTGCTTACTATAGCAAAATAGTAAACACCTAACAGCCAGACAGTAGCTTTACCTGTTCCTTGTCTCTATATGAGCTCACTACCACCTTACTATAAAATGTCCCTCTTCCATCTTTTTTGTTTTTTGAGACAGGGTCTTTCTATGTAGCCCTGGCTAAATAGAACTTTCTATGTAAACCAGGCTGGCCTCAAACTTACAAAGATCCAAGCAGTCAATGGTGGCACACACCTTTAATTCCGGCACTCAGAAGGCAGAGACAGGCAGATCTCTATGAGTTTGAAGCCAGCCTAGTCTACAGGTTGAATTCTAGGACATCCGGGGCTACACAGAGAAACCTTGTCTCAAAAAACAAAAACAAAACTAAACCAAAACAAAACAAACAAAACACCCAACTCACAAAGATTTACCTGCTATAAAGGCATACACCAGCACTCTTGTCTCCCTCTATCCTGATACTACCTATCAAAGCCATAGCCTGCCCTCTGATTCATTTATCTTTCAAAGTCTTATGGATATGCATATTAATGCTAGCGGTATAAAATTATACAGCTCAAAGACCTAGAAAGACTTTACATCTGTGCATATGCAGAAAAGTCTCAGAGCTCTGTCTCCAAGACATACATACTTTCAAACATCTAGTTTATTAAGATAAGACATAACCCCCTTTCCAGCTAGACTGTTTACTCGGTTGTTCAGTTCTATACTTGGAAGCCCCGTGTCCCCATGCATGCTGGTACATATCCATCCCCAGTACTCAAGTGACTGAGCCAGGAGCTTAATGCCAAGATGGGCATTGTTGGTGCACACCTTTAATCCCAACACTTAGGAGGCAGAGGCAGGTGGATCTCTGAGTTTGAGGCCAGCCCGGTCTTCTAGGAGAATCAAGACAGAGAAACCTTGTCTCAAAAGAGTTTAATGACAACCTAGACCTCTAGGATGTCATTAAGTGAGACTCTGTCTCAAAAGAAAAAACAAACTCATGTGTCTTTTTTAAGATAAGAAAACATCTTAAAACAAACAAAAGCAGCCAGGCAAACACCTTTTTGTTCTGAGAACTCAGAAAGCAGCAGATGGAGCTCTATAAATTCAAGGCCAGCCTGGTCTACAGAGTGAGTTCTAGGACAGCCAGAGCTACACAGAGAAACCTTGTCCCCAAAAAAAAGAAAAAGAAAAGAAGCCTGATGTCAGTCTTCAAGAGAGAAGACCACACTACTATCTTTTTTTTTTTTTTTTTTTTTTTTTTT
>JADRCD010046847.1:3593-13989 GCA_019843815.1 Montemys delectorum | reverse complement strand
AGGGTTTCTCTGTGTTGCCCTGGCTGTCCTGGAACTCACTCTGTAGACCAGCCTGGCCTTGAACTCAGAAATCTGCCTGCCTCTGCCTCCCAAGTGCTAGGATTAAAGGCGTGTGCCACCACTGCCCGGCCCACACTACTATCTACATGACTAATAAGCAGCACTATTTGGATCCGGGTCACAGAGCATTAGCTTCTCTTAATATCAGTTCTAAAATAACTAGGGTAGGGTACCTTGGTAACAAATGTGGTCATAACAGTATATAAAGGCCATTGAGTATAAATCCATATGGACTGCTATAGGAACCTCTTGAAATGAAGGTCCTACTAATAACAAACACTTCCTTAACAGATTATCAAAAGTGCACTTAACGAGTTTGTTTCTTAGAATGCTTCTTTTCCAATGTAGCACAGATGTTTAGAAGCCATGACACAGGATCTGGTCGGGTAGCAACCTCCTGCTACAGCTCACTCACCAATGACCAACAGCACAAGGATGACGATGAGAACCACAAAGAAAGTGTTGCCGTAGGTCACTACCAACTCAGCCAGCCGGGATTTAAAAATCTTCTGCCATCTGTGAAAGAAATGAAGACAGATATTGAAGAAAATGAACTTTTTGCAATCCAAACCCTAAGCAAAATGAAAGGACAACTTGGTGCTCTTCTGCAGTGGCCAAGAGGCCCCATACAAAAATCAGTCTTAGCTACTGCTTAGGTCTTTCCTATTTATTAAGTTCACGAGTATTTAGAAAAAGATGTTTGTGCATATGTAGAAACACCTGGAAAGTCAGTCTTAAAACACTAGCAGTTTCTAGTAAGGGTAACTTATTTCCCTTTGAAGTAGATTAAACACCTGCTACAAACATGGTTTTAAGACAAGGTCTCACTATGTAGATCTGTCTGTCCAGTAACTATGTAGACCAGGGTAGACTCAAACTCACAAAGATCCACCTGCCTCTGTCTCATAATGCTAGGATTAAAGAAGTGTGCCACTGTTTTTGGCTTCCCTTTAAAATGTAACAATCTTTTTATTCTTTTGGTCTAGATTCCCACACTAGGTTATGAAAAGGAATCTAGGCTCTCCATCATTTCTATGAACAAATACTTAGGATATAGCTCTCTAAAGAGTCTTTGGAAGGAGTTTCATACTGTTAAAAATCAGCAAGCTAGGCTGATCATGGTGGTACATGCCCTTTAATCCCATCACTGGAGAGGCAGATAGAAACTGGGTCTACAATGCTGCCTTTAATCCCATCACTGGAGAGGCAGATAGAAACTGGGTCTACAATGCTAGTCCCAAGCCTACATATCGAGATCAGATGCAAAGTTAAAAATCAATAGTTGGTTTGTTAGAAACATGACCTGACATGATTCTGAATTTACATTTAGTGTTTTAATTTGGTCTTTTTGTTGTTGTTGTTGCTGTTTGAGACTGATTAAGTTGGTCTTAATCAGTCTCCCCTTCCTGCTTTTTTTTTTTTCAATTTTTCTATGTGTTTGTGCCTGTGCATGTGCATGAGTGTGTGGGCCTTAAGTGGGTATCTTCTCTAATCATTCTCTATTTTTTCCAATGGTCTCACTGAACCTAGAGCTTACTGACTCAGCTAGACTGACTAGGATCCTCTTTATCTTTGCCTCTACCACAGTCTATTACAGAAGTGTGTTACTATGTCCAGATTTTACATGGATGATAGAGATCAAACTCAGATCTTGAGTTTATACTTGTTCAGCAAGCATTTTACTTACAGACCCATTTCCCTAATCATTTTCCTTTTCCTAGAAGGTCTCATGTAGCTCAAACTAACTTCAAATTTGCTATTTAGCCAAGACAGGGCTTGAACTAACAACAAAGTTAGTTGTCCTAGAGAACATCCAAGACTACAGTTCCACCAGCGTTTTGGTCACTGTATTTCCTGTGAATTAAATGTCAATGTGAGTTTTAGCAAAAGTATTCCTTAGGTATTATTAACTATGGTGATTTTATAACATCCTAATTTAAATAGGAAGTGTTGATGTACTACAAATGATTTAAAAATTAATATCTAAATAACTTTTAGCAAATCCTGATTTTTATTAAAAGGGAATATAGCTTCATCCTTCATAGGCTGAGTAATGCTCAAGAGCCTACTAAGCAACACCAGTAGGAGCTAGTTAGGAGGTCAAAAGTCAGCAAATCAGCAACATTGTAAGCCAATGGTGCAAGTATTCTAGTTTCCACACAACTATTCCCTACAGCCCTGAGGCCCAAGGATAGGCAAGAGAATATTGCTCAAAAAAGTTGAAGACAGATCTTCCTTTGCAAAGACCAGAAGACAGTGTGCACAGGAAAGCAACTGAAGAGGTGACAAAGCCAAACAGTGTTTAAGATATGTGATTTTAAAAAAAAAAAAAATCATACTCCTGACACCCTTACTCAAGACAGATTTTACTTGTTTCCATATAGCCTCCATTTCAGGGTCCACCAGTTTTGCATACAGAAACTACAAGGTTCAGGGTTTGATAGCACCCTCCTCATATGCTTGCTTTGTTACTCCACTAGCCATACCTTTTGGGAGAAATGAAGGGAATGCAGAGAAGCAGCACAGCAAAGACCTCTGCGTAGAGGAAGGTGGCAACTGCAGTCCACTGCAGACTCATCCTGTGACTTAAGGTTTCCAACAGAGGGATGGGAGCTTGTTTCCTGGCAAGACATAGAAGAAACAAGAGGAACCATGAGAGCTGGAAAGTCACTGACATCTAGTTCTGGGACTCTGGAAAGGCTGGGGCTGCTATTCTTCACAACAGACCACAGGACTCTGCTTCAAAGCTTTTGAAACTGGTTGAAACAGGGCTTAACCCAACAGCAGATACTTGACCAATGATGCTAGCCAGCCAACAAACTTCCCTTGACTAGGACTGTTACTTGTGACCCCCATCCAGCAAGTATGTTACTATGACTAGGTACTTTTGCTGGTGATTCCTTTCCCAGGGGGAGCCCCTGAGATTCTTAAATCTGTTTAACTAAGAAAATGTTTTTCATAAGAACAGGAGAACCTTCTCAGCACCCATCAGGCTCCCTTCCAAGGCTAGACCTGTTTAACTAAGGAAATGTTTCTCATAATAACAGTACATAAACAGGAGGACCTTCTCAGCACCCATCAGGCTTCCTTCCAAGACTAGAAGCTTCTGCTACAGGAACTACATGTCTTTCAGTCGCTGCTACACACAATGCGACTGGGATTGCAGCGTTCATACATGTATCTTCTGCAAACACCACTGCCTAGGCCTCTGCACAAGAAAGGAGGCCCATTTCCTCCAACGCTTATGAGGGACAGATAAAACCTAGCAGCCTCCAGCCTCCTTCTAAAGCTGCTTTTTGAGAACTAGATAGGCCTTCTGAATGCTCGCACGAATGCAGAGGGTGTAAGGCCTCCACGTACTCTCAAAAGGCCCACAAGAGCGACTCCTAGAGGGCGGGAATCCAGGCCAAAAGCAAATACAGGTCTCCACGGAGCATGCCGAGGCCTTACCCGGAGAAAGTTCCAGAACCAGAAAGTCTCTCCCGAAGCCAAAAAGACCTCCCCGCACGCCTAGCAAGCCACAAAGCCCAAGTCCATCGCGCCAGGTGGCTTTCGAGGAGCTAGGCCAACCTGGGCAGCTCTTCTGCAGGGGACTTCTCCACTGGCCCCGTCCTCGCGCCCCCTAGAGTCTCGCTCCACTTACCTCCACAACATCCCTCTGCCTGATCCTGCCCTAAACTCCCAAGTCGGACCAGATCCCTACACTTCCCAGAACCCACAGTCTTTCTGGGATACTCGCCTTCCTCCCTCATGAAGGGACTGGGGGGAACCTCGATGGTCTGAAAGTCAGCCACACACGCGGACCCAGCTTACCGAGTTTCAGCCCACGCGCACGCCCCACCGCAAGTACCAAACTCTCACCAACGCTCAGGTCCGCCCCCTAGCCCGCGGCCGGAAACCGGAAACGCGGGTCGGGCCCCGCCTACAAGTCGTCCAGAGTCCCCTAATGGCTCCGCCCATTGTCGTTTCCCGCCCCGCCCTTAGGCGCGGCTTGTTGGCAAGGTCTTGAAAGGAAGTGAAGGCTGGTGGCTGAAGGCCGACTGCCGCACCTCTGACACTTCAGACACACAGGGGTGGAGCTTGGAGGAGCCTTGGCGGGAAGGCTAGGGCCGCTTCTCAAGCCTACGCGGACTTTGTTTCTGTTGTCGGAGAGGGGGAGGGGCCCAGCGGTAGGGTGAGAACGGGGTGGGGCACCCCTAACTCGGACTCCGCCTCTTGCCTCAACTCCGCCTCCTCTCCCCCACCACCACTCCTGGGGAGGGGTAGGTGGGTGGGGATTTTGGGCCTTGGCGTAGAGGCTGTCGTTACAGCCGGGCTGCAGAGCGGACAAACACGCCTAGTGCCCCAGGGAGGGGCGTCACGGGGGGGAGGGGGGAGGAGCAGTAAGAGGAGGGAGGTGGAAGGGAAGAGACTGCCTCTCTGCTTAAGACCTCTCGAGGCTCTGACCTCAGGGGCTAAGGGACAATCTGTAGAGGGAAGCCAGTTTCCTCTACCCGGGCTGCCTGAAGAGGCCACGACCCTGGAGGATTCTAACCCAACCGATCCAGGGGCCCCAGCACCACCCCGAGGGCCTAAAGAACAGTCTCAGGGATCACTTCAAGGTTTGCAGTTGCCTTGACAACGAGCCCTGGGTCAGAGCAACAGCCCTTCCAGGATCTGCCCGCAACAGTAGCCTCAGGCAGCAGTTCCAGCCCTCAGCCTGCTCACCAGTCCAGGTGACATGCCGGTGCTCTCCACTCCCCGGCCCTCACGGGTGACCACGCTGAAGCGCACAGCTGTGGTCCTGGCCCTCACAGCCTATGGAGTCCACAAAATCTACCCTCTAGTACGGCAGTGTCTGACTCCTGCCAGAGGTCCTCAGGTGCCAGCTGGGGAGCCCACGCAAGAGGCCTCTGGGGCCACCGCAGCCAAGGCTGGCATGAACCGGGTATTCCTGCAGCGGCTCCTGGTGCTCCTAAGGCTGCTGTTCCCCCGAGTCTTGTGCCGGGAAACAGGGCTGCTGGCCCTGCATTCTGCTGCCCTGGTAAGCCGAACTTTCCTGTCTGTGTATGTTGCCCGCCTGGACGGCAGACTGGCCCGCTGCATTGTACGTAAGGACCCACGGGCCTTTAGCTGGCAACTGCTGCAGTGGCTCCTCATCGCCCTTCCTGCCACTTTCATCAACAGTGCCATCCGCTACCTAGAGGGCCAGCTGGCTCTTTCTTTCCGAAGCCGTCTAGTAGCTCATGCCTACGGACTCTACTTCTCCCAACAGACTTACTACCGAGTAAGCAACATGGATGGACGGCTTCGAAACCCTGATCAGTCTCTGACAGAGGATGTGGTAGCCTTTGCTGCCTCTGTAGCCCACCTTTATTCTAATCTGACCAAGCCACTCCTGGATGTGGCTGTGACCTCCTACACTCTCCTTCGAGCTGCCCGATCCCGAGGAGCTGGCACAGCCTGGCCCTCAGCCATCGCTGGCCTGGTGGTGTTCCTCACAGCCAACGTGCTTCGAGCTTTCTCTCCCAAGTTTGGGGAGCTAGTAGCAGAGGAGGCTCGGCGAAAGGGGGAACTACGCTACATGCACTCTCGAGTGGTGGCCAACTCAGAGGAAATTGCCTTCTACGGGGGCCATGAGGTGGGGCAGGTTGAGATGCTGCTTATATAGCAAAGGAAGTGGCTGGGAGACCTATTGCAGCCAGCTATAAGCAGTAAGGAAAGCCCAAGGTCTTCTCAGGCTGATGTTAAAGTTGTGAATAGGCACTGGGACAAGCTTGGGGGTAGGCCTTGGATGGCTATAGTCTTAAGATACAGAAATAGAGAAATGGCACCACTGGGTGGGAACTTCCCTGTGCTAGCTGCCTGCAACCTCCAAGCCACTTCTGCTTCCTAGGTAAAATTGTCTTGGACAATTTGGATTCTATCGATATGTGATGCTACTGGTCCAGCTTACTCCAATCTTGCAGTCAACCATTCCTGCAGCCACGTGGAAGGAATTAGACTCCTACCATCTGGGAGCATAGGTCAGAGCTTGCCACCTAACCTCTTTTGCCTCTCTGAGCCCTTTGAAGGCTGGCGTCCAGCAGAGTTGGCTGTCTGGGCTATCTGGTATTATGGGCATGACTCAGCCCAAGCAGAGGTTAACAAGCAGAGCTCAGCACAGTGGCTGCAGCAACAGTGTTGCTGCTCAGGGTCAAGGCTGTCAGAACCCTAGGCACATCTGGTTAGTGACTGACAGGCTTGGCAAGCAACCTGCCTAGTTGCCTCCCTCCCTCCCAGGGAGAGGGATACCTGGCCCCAGCCTCTGCCATAGAAACCTGACAACCTGCCTCTCTGACCCCCACCCCCACCCCCACCCCGATGCCCTACCCCCAGTGTAGCCACCCTTCCACTCAGATCCCAGCCACTTTATGAGGTGGGCTGGGGCCAGGGAAGCCTGGTAGACACTGGGAAAGGCTACTTTAAACCAGTGTAAACTTTATTCTCTGGCAGCCCTTCCCCTTCTTTGTGCCTGTGGTTGCAGCTGCCTCAGGCCTTGTTCTGGCTACTGGTTTCGGTTCCCCAGTGCTTGGGGCGGGGGAGGGATACAAAAGCATTCATTTCATGAAGGCCTGTGTGTTTCCTGGGTCAGGTAGCCACTTGCCCCAGGACCTTGTCCCATTGGCTGAATTTCATATAGACAATCAGGTTTGTCCTTGACTTTTAGAAAGGATTTGTCTCTACATTCTGCAAAGAGAGCTCTCACTGTTGTAGGTCAGGTTTCAGGAGAAAAAGTGCCATCACCCTTACTTTAACCCCTCTCCCATTCTCTTTTCCTGAATGCTGGGCTGCAGGGCTTTGGCAAGCTGCTGGGGCCTTGGGTGAGGCACTTGGCACAATATCTGTAACTGTACCATCAACCTTAGCTGGCACTGCTACCAGCTTGAGGCATGAGCCTAGATTACCAGGGTGCTGCAAAGGTGGTGCACTCACTTCAGGAATGAGAGGCTGGGTTTTTGGAAACTGAACTATATGAGCAGTTCTAGGCAGAGGGCACAAAAGAGAGAACACTGGTATTTAAAAAGACTTCCTCTGGGCTAGCTTCAGGAAATAGCATATTAAACAATAGAGTTCACTTGCTGGGACCCAGAGACCTTGTGTAAACCCTTGGCCTGTTTGTCTAAGCCTCATCTGTAAAGCTGTATGGGGCAATGGGCCACCATGGGTGGATTGACTGCCCTTGTATAGGCACATGCCCCACTCCAGTCCCATTGGTTGCTGTTCTGTGGACATGGGGCCTGGATTCAAGTCAAAAATTTATGAAAAAGGGACTAATTGGCATATTCACCTGGTTTTAGTGGGAAATTCAGTATAAGTTTCTCACAGAAAAGAGCCTGGGAAAGAAACAGGAAACTTTTATCATTTGCTCCTTTGTGCTGCTCTTTGAGCTATTGATCATGATGTCTGGGGCAGGGAGGCACTAGGAAGGAGCCCAAAGAAATGAGGTCAGCAGAAGATGAAACGACAGCTGCCCTCAGGGGCTTGGATTCAGAAACTGCCCAGGCAGGGTGCAGAGAGGGAAGTGGTGAGTGTCCCAACCACAGTAGTAATTGAAAGAGAGGGTAGGAGGTTCCCTATGACATCAGACAGTCCCTTACCATCACCCCTATTTGAAGCTTGGCCCCACCACAAACACAATCCCCAAGTCCTTGACCTTGTGGCCATCAACACCAAGTCTATAGGGACCCTAACCATCATCTCCTAACAGTTGTCACATTTGAATATCTGTTGACCTTACAGGTAGAGCTGGCACTACTACAGCACTCCTATCAAGACCTGGCTTCACAGATCAACCTCATCCTGCTTGAACGCCTATGGTATGTCATGCTGGAACAGTTCCTCATGAAATATGTGTGGAGTGCATCTGGCCTGCTTATGGTAGCTGTCCCAATCATCACAGCCACGGGCTATGCAGAGTCAGGTAAGAACCAAGGCTCCAGGGACTAGGGCGCAGAGCTCAGCCAGCCCACTTTCTTTTTCTTCCTGAGTAAATTTGAGGGCGTTACTGGCCTTGAGATTATCAGAAGTCATTCATTCCTCGGAGCTCTTTGCTGCCAAATGTGCATCTCATGGTTCTTAGTGCTAAGAAGCCTTGCACAAGATCACAACTTAGGAACACCACATACAACTGCTCCATATATGTGTACCCTTTACCCACCTCTCCTTAGCCCAATTTTAATTGGAGATAAACATAAAAAGTGGCTTGGGTGAGCCTCTTCATGACCCCTAGCCCTGGTTTCTTCCAAACAATGGTTCTTACAAATTGTCAGGGTAGCCGGGCAGTGGTGGTGCACACCTTTAATCCTAGCACTTGGGAGGCAGAGACAGGTGGATTTCTGAGTTCGAGGCCAGCCTGATCTACAGAGTGAGTTCCAGGACAGCCAGGGCTACACAGAGAAACCCTGTCTCAAAAAAACAAAATAAAAACAAACAAAAAAAAACAAAAAAACAAATTGTCAGGGTAGAGGCCTTTGGGGAATAGGAAGCCTGCCCTACCTGTTACTTGGTGGTGGTCAGGTTGTCTTTATTTCTGTTTGTTCCTCTACTGGTTTGCAGTTTATTCATTCAACTTTTAGTGAATGCCCTTGAAAAGGTAGATATGTGACCTTGAAAGCCTCCTTAGGATAATCAATAGCTCCACTCCTCCTAAGCCTTAGAATATTACAGCTCAGCCTGAAGTTTAATTTTATGAGTTTTTCTGACTATCATGTGCTTTTCATTCTCTATTATGCTTTGTGTGATGTGTGTAAACTCACCCATATGAATACTGTTTTCTCTGCTCAGCATTCCCTTCCTACACTTCAATCAGACTTGCCTTGAACCTGCCATCATCCTCCTGCCTCAGCCTCTCTAGGCTGGGATTACACTGTGCCTGGGTAAAAAGTTCTTTCAGCTAGGGTATCATGGAGTCTTTTTCAATTAACTTGTCTGAAAATATGATTTTACACTTATTCCTGCGCCAGTTAGATTAAGCATAAAAATTTAGTGGAAAGTTAATTTCTTCCAGTCATTTGACAAGGTTTCATTGTCATCTTACTTCTTGCATACGTGTTCATTTTAAAAAATCAATTTAATTATTAGTATTATGAATTTTTCTCTTTAGGTATCTTTATCATTTTTTTTTTGGTATTCTTCAGCTTTAGTGCAATGTGTTTAGATTTCTGCTTCTCCTGCATCAAACTTGTGTTTCTTTCAAATATACATGCTTCTCTTTTTAATTTTTTTTAAATTGTATATGTATGAGTGTTTTGCCTTGATGTATGTTTGTGTACCAAGTACATGCCTGGTACCTGCAGAAGGCAGAAGAGTCCATCAGATCCCCTGGAACTTGGGTTACAGACATTGTAACTTCTAAACATAAGGTAGTCTTCAAGAGCATTGTCTTAGTTACTTTTTCTATTCCTGTGAAGAAACACCATAACCAAGGCAATTTATAAAAGAAACCATTTAGCTTGGTGTAGTATCATGTGCCTTTAATCCCAGCACTTTTGGATCTCAGTTTGAGATATATGTGTATAATATATGTATATATTATAACAACAATAACAATAATAATAATTTCTTAAAGCTTTACTCTTCTGTGGTTTACAAAGTCAAGAAAGTTGAAGCTGTCAACTAAGAAGACTTTAAGGGCATGACCATGGAATGTAAACTCTGACCCCTAAAAAAAAAAAAAAAACAGGATAGCTAGATGTGGTGGCGAATGCTTTTAATCCCAGCACTTGGGAGACAGACAGGTGAATCTCTGAATTCAAGGCCAACCTGCTTCACAAAGTGAGTTGTAGTACAGCTAGAACTCATATTCAGAGAAACCCTGTCTCAAAAGACAAAGCAAAGGAGTGACTCTTGTGAGAAACCAGAGGTTAGAGATCAAGGTGCAGAGTAGGTTGTGAGGAAGAATGTGAGTAGTGAGCAGCAAGGTCAAGGCACACTTCAGAAACAAAGCTTACTAGGTATTAGATGAAGAAATCTAGCTGTTCAGCAGGAGAGACTGATATGGTGCCCAACAGAAGGTAGGGACACTTCTAGTTGATAGGAGCTACTTATATCAAGAAATAAAGCTGGATGCCTGTTGGCTTTTTTTTTTTTTTTGTAATTATGTGTACATGGGGGTGCTGATGTCTTAGGAGACCAGAAGCACTGAATCCCCTGGAATGGGAATGACAGGCAGTTGGAAGCCACCTGAAAATCAAACTCTTTGTTTTTTATTTATTATTTATTATACATGCATATGTGTGATGTGGTGTACACATGCGACAGAATGCATGTGTAAGTCAGAGGACTTTGTGGAATCAGTTCTTTTTCACCTTACATG
>JADRCD010046844.1:25820-49055 GCA_019843815.1 Montemys delectorum | reverse complement strand
AAAAAAAAAAAGTGCCCTTGTGTCAACATTGATATCCTGTTGTTTCTGTGAGTTTAAGAAAAATAGAAAACTAAACAAAAATCCAACAAAAAGTAGCAGGCAATATCAACTGGAAAAAAATAGAGAAATAAAGAACTCCTGAAGCAGATGAGCATTTGATCTGTCCCTTCACTGATGTGAAGATTTGGTGTGCACTTGTAGTTAGGAAACTGAGCCACAGAATAAGAATTTCAATGTCTGATGATCTCACTTTCCTATCTAATAATACTGTGACACTATTGGACTATCAATGACACTCTATTGGGTGTGCTATGGTTGATGCATGTAAATTTCAGGTTAGGTTTTATATACAGTCCTCTTTAATCCTGCTCCCTGTAATACCATTATGAGATGTCATGTTGCTATGCATTCTATTGCTGATTTGTAGAACTTGGTTCCCAAGAATATGTTCCATGTTATGTCATTGTCTTCTTATAAATTATTATTCCATATATTTTGCCTAAAGTTACATTTTCCCCAAACTCACATGTTAATGTCTTAATGCCAGTATCTTAGAAACCACATCCAATGACTCTGTGATGTTGGGCTTAACTCCTCCAAGTTTTTGACAGATAACTTTGTTGTTTAAGCCATGTAGTGTCTGCTATTTTGTTATGACAGCTGTAGAAAACAATTATGTATTTCAGTTGGTATGCTGCAATTTTCTCTGAATGGACTTTCAAAGCATGTCAGGTATCTATGAGAAGTGACTATCCAGGGCTAATAGTAGGTTGATGAACTTTGCTTCCCAACTACTTGATATATATATATATATATATATATATATATATATATACATACATATATATATATAATTTATATGTCATATGATTTCTCCTTTCCCAGTTTCCCCTCCAAAAAACTAACAAACAAAAACAACAAGAACAAACCCCTGTTGCCTCCCCCCTCCCCATGCCTGCCACCCCACCCTCTCCCACTTATTGGCCCTGGCATTCCCCTACACTGGGGCACAGAACCTTCACAGAGCTAAGGGCCTCTCCTCCCATTGATGATCGACTTTGCAATCCTCTACTATACACATGCTGCCAGAACAATCAGTCCCACCATGTATAGTCCTTGGTTAGTGGTTGAGTCTCTGTGAGCTCTAAGGGTACTAGTTAGTTCATATTATTGTTTGTCTTAAGGGGCTGCAAACCCTTCAGCTCCTTTGGTCCTTTCTCTAAGTCCTTCATTGAGGACCCTGTACTCAGTTCAGTGGATGGCTGTGAGCCTCTACCTCTGTGTTAGTTAGGCACTGTCAGAGCCTCTCAGGAGATAGCTATATTAGGCTGGCTTGTCCTTCCTTCAGTCTCTGCTCCATAGTTAGGCTCTGCAACTCCTTCTCTGAGTATTTTGTTCCCCCTTTTAAGAAGGAATGAAATGTCCACATTTTGGTCTTCCTTCTTCTTGAGTTTCTTGTGGTTTGTGGGTTGTTCTTTCTGTATTCCAGACTTCTGGGCTAATAACCACTTATCAGAGAGTGCATGCCATATGTGTTCTTTTGTGATTGGGTTACTTCACTCAGGATGATATTCTCCAGATCCATCCATTTCCCAACAAAAAAAGTCCTGGATACACCATCACACTGGGAAAGCAAGATTCGGATCTAAAATCACTTCTCATGATTGTGATAGAGGGCTTTAATTAAGGACATAAATAACTCCCTTAAAGAAATGCAAGAGAACATAGGTGAACAGCTAGAAGTTCTTAAAAAGGAAACACAAAAATCCCTTAAAGAATTACAGGAAAACACAATCAAACAGGCAAAGGAAATGAACAAAACCACCCAAGATCTAAAAATGGAAATAGAAACAATAAAAAAAGTCACAAAGGGAAACAACCCTGGAGTTAGAAAACCTAGGAAAGATATCAGGAGTCATAGATGCAAGCATCACCAACAGAATACAAGAGATAGAAGAGAGAATCTCAGCTGCAGAAGATACTATAGAAAACATTGACAACAGTCAAAGAAAATGCAAAAAGCAAAAAGTTTCTAAACCAAAACATCTACAAAGATGAACTCTCAATTCTAAACATCTATGCTTCAAATGCAAAGGCACCCACATTCATAAAAGAAGCTTTACTAAAGCTGAAAGCACACATTGCACACCACACAATAATAGTGAGAGGCTTAAACACCCCACTCTCAGCAATGGACAGATAATGGAAACAGAAACTAAACAGAGACACAGTTAAACTAACAGAAGTTACGGACCAAATGGATCTAACATATTTACAGAACAGTTCATCCTAAAGCAAAAGAACATACCTTCTTATTAGCACCTCACAAAACAGATCTCAGCAGATACAAGACTGAAATAATCCCATACACCCTATCACATGACCCCTAACTAAAGCTGGTCTTAAATACCAACAAAAACAACAGAAAACACACATACACATGGAAGCTGAACAATGCTCTACTCAATGATAACTTTGTCAAGGAAAAAATAAAGAAAAAAATCAAAGGCTTTTTAGAATTTAATGAAAATGAAAACATATCATACCAAAATTTATGGGACACAATGAAAGCAGTGGTAAGAGGAAAACTCATAGCTCTAAGTACCTCCAAAAAGAAACTGAAGAGAGCTTACACTAGCAGCTTGACAGCACACCTGAAAGCTCTAAAACAAAAAGAAGCAAATATACCCAAGAGGAGTAGACAGCAGGACATAATCAAACTCAGGGCTGAAATCAACCAAATAGAAATAAAAAGAACTATACAAAGAATCAAGAAAACCAGGAAATGGTTCTTTGAGAAAATCAACAAGACAGATAAACCCTTAGCCAGACTAACCAGGAGGGCACAGAGACACTATCCAAATTAATAAATTCAGAAATGGAATGGGAGACATAACAACAAAATATAATCCTAAAATAATTATTCTGTTTGTTGATTATTAACACTTGAAAATATTAAAATCATGTTATACAATAAATAAATAAATAAATAAATAAATGTGGAGTGTGACTGACTGTCTGCCTCAAACACCAGTAGTAGATAAATCCCAGGGTCCAGATGGCCAGTCAGTCTATTTAAACCTGTGAGCAGTCGTTTCAATTAAACAACTTGTGTCAAAAATACTGTGGACAGTTTCAAAGAAAGACACTTGAAGTAGACCTCTGGCCTTGACATGTGCACACACAAGTAATTGCAATGACACATTCACACATACACACAGAGAGACACACACACTCACATGTACATTCACACGTATAAGTAAAATGGACTTTTTTCTGTCATTGTAAGTACAATATACTGCCAACACTAAAAATTAATTTGTGGTTTAATTAAATTTTTGACATTTTGTATTTAAAAATATCAAACTTTGGAAGAACTAGATCCTTCAGTGAATCAATATTTTCAAATAAGCAAAGCACTGATTTTTTTTAAATTTCATAAATAAATGATTCCACCAAAATAAATAAAAAAATAAAAACAATTATTTCATGAAATTCCTAGGCACATGGATGAAACTAGAAAATATCATCCTGAGTGAGGTAACCCAATCACAAAATAACTCACATGTATGCACTCACTGATAAGTGGATATTAGCCCAAAAGCTCAGAATACCCAATATGCAATTCACAGACTACATGAAACTCAAGAAGAAGGAAAACCAAAGTGTGTATGCTTCAGTCTTTCTTAGAGGGTGTAACAAAATACTCAAGGGAGGAAATATGGAAATAAGGTGTGGAGCAAAGGCTGAAGGAAAGTTCATCCAGAAACAGCCTCACCTGAGAATCCATCCCATGTACAGTCACCAAACCCAAACTATATCATGAATGCCAAGAAGTGCTTGCTGACAGAAGCCTGATATAGATGTCTCCTGAGAGGCTCTGCCAGAGTCTGAGAAATACAGAGGTAGATGCCCACAGCCAACTATTGGACTGAGCTTGGAGTCCCCAACAGAGCAGTAAAAGAAAGGACTAAAGGAGAGATGAAGAGGTATGCTACCCCACAGGAAGAACCACATCAACCAACCAGAACCCCTCCAGAGCTCCTAGAAACTAAACCATCAACCAAAGAGCCATGGAGGGACCCATGGCTCCAGTCACATTTGTAACAGAGGATGGCTTTGTCGGGCATCAACAGAAGAGGTCGTTGGTTCTGTGAAGGCTCTATGCCTCAGTGCAGAGAAATGCCAGGACAGGGAGACAGGAGTGGGTGGGTTGGGGAACACCCTCATAGAAGCAGGGGGAGGGGAATGTGATAGAGAGTTTCAGGGGGGACTGGAAAGGGGATAACATTTCAAATATAAATAAAAGAAATATAGAATAATTTTTTTAAAAGTATTTTTAAACAGAAAATAAATTGAATTGAAAACAATAAAGTCACAAAAGAAGTCATACAAGAGCTGCTTCTCTGAAATATCAATAAATTTTTGTAAACTTCCAGACAAACAAAAAGACAAACATAGAGAAGACAAAAATTAATAGTTGAAAAGAATCATAACTACTGATAATTTTAATAAAAATAAAATAATACAATGAAAAATTAATCACATTCAGAAAAAAATTATAATGTAGACAAAATAGAACAATTCCTAAAAAGACACAAATTATTCATACTAAAATTACCATAAAAATTGGATAATCTGAATATTTTTAAACCTACTTAAGGAATTAATTTTAAAAATTTGTTTTTAAAAGCACCAAGCCAACTACTCCTCTTGGGTGAGTTTGATACTGTTTACTCTAGAGAACTCAGGTGTGCTGTTAAGTTGTTAGTGTACGATCTCTCCAGTTTCTTTACCAGGGCACTTAGTGCTATGAATTTTCCTCTTAGCACTGCTTTTATTGTGTCCCATAAGTTTGTGAATGATGTGCCAATATTTTCATAAATTACAGGAAGTCTTTAATTTCTTTCTTTATTTCTTCCCTGATCAAGTTATCATTGAGTAGAGAGTTGTTCTGTTTCCTTGTGTATGTGGGCTTTCTGTTGTTTTTGCTGTTCTTGAAGACCAGCCTTAGGCCATGCTAATGTGATAGGGCAAATAGGATTATTTCAATCTTCTTGTATCAGTTCAGGGTTGTTTTGTGACCAATTATATGGTCAATTTTGGAGAAAGTACCTTGAGGTGATGAGAAGGTGTATTCTTTCACTTTAGGGTAAAATGTTCTATAGATATCTGTTAAATCCATTTGTTTCATAGCCTCTATTATGCCTCTATTTAGTTTCTGTTTCAATGACCTATCCGATGGTGAGAGTGGAGTGTTGAAGTCTCCCACTAGCATTGTGTGGGATTCAATGTGTGTTTTGAGCTTTAGTAAAGTTTCTTTTACGTATGTGGGTGCTCTTGCATTTGGGACATAGATGTTTAAAATTGAGATATTCTCTTGGTGTATTTTCCCCTTAATGAATATAAAGTGTCCTTTCTAATCACACTCAATAACTTGTGGTTGAAAGTCTGTTTTATTGGATATTAGGACAGCAACTCCAGCTTGTGTCCTGGAAGCATTTTCTTGGAAGACCATTTTCCATCCTTTTACTCTGAGATAGTGTCTGTCTTTGTTGTTGAGCTGTGTTTCTTCTATGCAGAAAAATGCTGGATCTTGCTTACCTATCCAGTCTGTTAGCTTATGTTTTTTATAGATGAAAACCCAAACAACCCAATCCAAGAAGTCATCAAATATTTCATCCACCATGATGAATTAGGCTTCATCCCAGGGATGAAGTGGAAATTTCTGGTTTCTTTGGAAACTCACTTGTGTCATTTGATGTTTTTCTGGAAGCAGACACATAAGAGCATGTTTTGTTGAAGCAGAGACACAAGAGTGCATGTGATATTTTGCTGGCATAGATGCCTGAGAGGGTTGTGATGTTTGGAATGATTAGAAAAGGAACCTCAAGAACAGGGAGGTAGCATGCTTGCATTGTATGCCTTGTATTGCTGGTCTTTGCCATGGAATGCTTTGTTGGTCTTCACTAGTCTTTACTTTATAGAGAGAAATGTATCAAAGAAATTCTCATAGTATTCCAATTGATTCTTGCCTCTTCCATTGACTCAGTTCAATTCAGTGGAACCTTGCAGTTTCTGCTGGATTGAGCCATGGCTACCGATTCATGTTTGGTGTTTGCTATTAGACTGGACTGACTGTTGGTACTGACTTGTGTTTGGAATTTCCTGTAGGACTGGACTGCTGATATCATGACAACAAAGATTGGAATCACCCCTATAGAACTACTTCTAAACAGGTCAACAACCCCCTTTTTCTATTAACCTTCTTTCTCTGCTACCTCTGGTAGGTGTGCTATGAGAGAGGTTGAGGCATATAAAGGAGGTTTTGAAAAAGCTACATGCCTACACAGGGAAGCATGGATGGTGCAATATAAAAAATTTTATCAAAGTAATTCACCATATAAACAAACTGAAAGGAAAAAACACATGATCATTTCATTAGGTGCTGAAAATGGCCTTTGACAAAATCCAACACTCCTTCATGTTAAAAGTCTTACAGATATCAGGGACACAAAGAACATACCTAAACTTAATAAAGGCAATATATAGCAAGCCAATAGCAACATCAAATTAAATGGAGAGAAACTCAAGGAATTCCACTAAAATCAGGGACAAGACAAGGCTACCAACTCTCTCTTTCTATTCAATACAATACTTAAAGTTCTAGCTAGAGCAATAAGAAAACTAAAGGAGATCAAGGGGGTAGAAACTGGACAGGAATAAGTCAAAGTATCGCTATTCACAAATGATAGGATAGAATATGCAAGTGACCACAAAAATTCTACCACAAAACTCCTGTAGCTCATAAGGACCTTAAGCAAAATGGCTAAATAAAAAGTTAACACAAAAAAAATCAAAAATCTTCATTTATAAAAATGTTAAATGGCCTTGTGGTTTACACATGCAACCAAAGCCGATCCAGGGCTCTGGCTTCTCACCCACTCCTACAACACCCAGAGGAAGCATGACTCCCAAGACTTGACACACCCAGTATCACATGTGAGGCCACAACATCTGCCCCAATACCTGGTGTAACTGAGACCCCCCCCGGGACCTAGAGGATATAGGAACCTCTGCCCAGCCAGAGTCACATATTCCTTCCAGTTTGCACCTGCACCTGGAGCAGGTGCAGGGCTCTGGCTCCCCATCCACTCTTATAACACGCAGAGGAAGCTTGATTCCCAGGAGCTCTGAAACACCAGGATTTCAGGATATCAGGATCCCATAATCACAGGATCACAGAGACATCTGGAATCTCAGAAGTTCTGACACAACCTGGATCACAGAAGCACAAAATCACAGGTTCACAAGAGAGACAAGCTCTAGATAGAGACAGCAAGGCCAGTTAGCACGAGAGATAAATAGATGGAGAGAGGCAAGTTCAAGAACATAAGCAACAGAAATCAATGCTACTTGGCAACATCAGAACCTAGTTATCCCACCACAGCAAGCCCTGAATACCCCAACACACTTGAAGAGCAATAATCAATGTCCTCATCATGAATATGATGGAGGACTTTAAGAAAGACACAAATAACTCCCTTAAAGAAATACAAGAGAACACAGATAAACAAGTAGAAGCCCTTAATGAGGAAACAAAAATTTCTTAAAGAAATACAGGAAAGCACAATCAAACAGGTGAAGAAATTGAACACGATCATCCAGGATCTAAAAATGGAAATAGAAACACTAAAGAAAACACAAAGGGAGACAACCCTGGAGAAGGTAAACCTAGCAAAAAGAGTGGGAGTCACAGATGCAAGCAAGCATCATGAAGAGAATGCAATAGATAGAAGAGAAAATCTCAGGAGTAGAAGATACCATAGAAGACATTGACACAACTATCAAAGAAAACACAAAAAGCAAAAAGCTCCTATCTCAAAGAAATTCAAGAAATCCAGGACACAAAGAAAAGACCAAACCTAAGGATTAAAAGGTATAGAAGAGAACCAAGACTCCCAACTCAAAGGGCCAGCAAACATCTTCAACAAAATTATAGCAAAAAACTTTTCTAACCTAAAGAAATAGATGCCCATAAACATACAAGAAGCATACTGAATACCAAACAGATTGGACCATTAAAGAAATCCCTCTTGTCACATAATAATTAAAACACAAAATACACAGAACAAAGAAAGAATATTAAAAGTGGTAAGGGAAAAACATCAAGTAACATAAAAAAGCAGACCTATCAGAATTACATCAGACTTCTCAACAGAGAATCTGAAAGCTAGAAAATCTTAGGCAGATGTCATACATACCTTAAGAGAACAAAAATGCCAGCCCAGGCTACTATACCCAACAAAACTCTCAATTACAATAGATGGATAAACCAAGATATTCCATGACAAAACCAAATTTACACAATAGTGTCTACCAATTCAGCACTACAGAGGATAATAGGAGAATTCCAACACAAAGAGGGAAACTACACTAAAGAAAAACCAAGAAAATTAATCTTCTCACAACAAATCCTAAAGAAGACAACCACACAAGCATAATTCCAACTCTAACAACAAAAAGAATAGAAAGTCACAACCATTGGTCCTTAATATCTTTCAACATGAATGGATTCAATTCCTTAATTAAAAAAAAGCATAAACTAACAGACTGGATATGTAAACAGGACCCAGCATTTTGCTGCATACAGGAAACACACCTCGGTGACAAAGAGAGACACTACCTCAGAGTAAAAGGCTGGAAAAAATTGTTCAAGCAAATGTGTCTCAACAAGCTAGAAGAGCAATTCTAGTTTCTAATAAAATAGACTTTCAACCAAAATTATCAAAAAAGATGAGGGAGGACACCACATACTCATCAAATGAAAAATCTACCAAGATAAACTCTCAATTCTGAACAGTCATGCCTCAAATGCAAAGGCACCCATATTGTAAAAGAAACATTACAAAAGCTCAAAACATACATTGAACCTCACACAATAATAGTGGGAGACTTCAACAGACCACTCTCACCAATGGACAGATCATTGAAACAGAAACTAAACAGAGATACAGTGAAACTAACAGAAGTAATTAACCAAATGGATTTAACAGATATCTCCAGAATATTTCACCCTAAAACAAAAGAATATACCTTCTTCTCAGCACCTTATGGTACCTTCTATAAAATTGACCTGTGGGGAGCCATTCTAAGATCCCGCCCATTTCCTGTTCCAGATTGTGGTAAACAACATACTACCCAAACTCCAGCCTTAAGCGTCTCTTTACCTGCCCAAGTGGTATGCTAATTGAGTTCTTGCAAAAGCACCAATCAGGTTTGAGCATGTAGTCGGTTCAGCTATTTAAGCAGCACCCATCTTGGGCTTGGGGTCTTTTCTCGCTTCAGCAAATATGGGCGCTCCCAATAAAGTGTGATCGAGAAGAATCCTGTTGCCGCGTCTTCCTTGCTGGTGAGGTAGGCGCGACAAATGGTGTCAAAACCCGGGAATCGAGAACATCTGTCGCACCTTGAAAGGACCCCCAACAGAGAAATCCATGGGAGGATTCAGAACTTGACACACGGAGCGACGGTACCGGTAAGTTCCTTTCTATCGGTAAGACATGAACCTTGGTGTTGATTCTCTTTTTGTTGCAGGCCTGATTGCACTCTGGATATTACGGGCAGGAACGAAACCCTTATGGTGCCTGGTGCATTCTCACCTTGAAGACGAGAGGTGCGAGGAGGTTATAAAAGAAGGGCAACGTAGGTTGATATCACACCAGGATAGCATGTCAGAAACCGAGGGCAAGGTGGAGAAAAGGGAACTTAAGGAGAAATCCAAAAGGGACAAGAAGCCCGCAGAAATCAGCGGTAAAAGTAAAACTAAGACAGGTGCCCTGCCTGACCGAAATTTGCATCTGGTGTTGACAGAGTTTGCTAATATGCAAATTGAGAGCTCAGATGACTCAGAAGGGGAAGAAAGATTAGATCCAGAGGATGAGCCTGATCTAGAGGAAGCAGCAACAGAGTATGAGTGGGAGCGATACAGACCAGATAGATCAGGTCTGACCGCCCTGCCTCCATATGCTCCCTTGCCTGGGATACAGAAACCGAGTAGATCCGAGCCGTCTTGCCCAGCCCTCTATGGGTGCAGCCTGGCCTGACCCGGCTCATGGAGCAGGGTCACTGCTGCATTCCCAGTATTTGAAGATCCACAAAATAATACAAGGTATCATGAGCCAGTAGGGTACAAACAAATTAAGGACTTGGCCGAGGCAGTGAGAACTTATGGTCTAGCCACCAGTTTCACCACTACACTGCTGGAAAGGCTCACCTATCACACTATGACCCCTAGCGATTGGACAGGGGTCACAAAACCATGTTTATCCGTGGGTCAATATCTAGATTGGAAATCCACATATACTGACAAGTGCCAAGTTCAGGCCAGGGAGAATGCAGCCACTGGTCAATCACAATGGGATGTAGACATGCTATCAGGACAAGGACAATGGCAGATGAATCAGACAGGATACAGGTCTATGAATAGATAAACCAGTTAGCCATTAAGGCTTGGAAGAGTCTCCCCAATAAAGGAGAGGTATCAGGTAATCTGACCTTCATTTGGATGGGGAATATCATTGCTAGTTTTACTCAGGAGGCGGCCCCCGTCTGTCTGAGACTCCCCTTTTTCTTTATATTTGCCAATAATGTTTCCCAAGATAGAGTTGAGTGTAATAGCTCCTTAGTGAATTATCTGGCTGAATGTTGGGATGGCCAAAATGATACTACTTTGATTGTTAGGGTGCCGACATTTGTTCCCATTCCGGTAGAAGTGGATTTGGATGATCTTCCCATCCTTGGTCTTGTTTGTCATGAAAGAGATTTTGGTATTACTGCAGCTATTGTGACTGCTATTGTGGTCTCTGCGGCCGAGGCTATCACAGCGGCAGTGGCCATGGCAAATCAGGTGCAGACAGCAGAAACCATCAATAAGATAGTAGAACAAATCACCTTGGCCTTAACAACTCAGGAAGAGTTCAATACACATCTTACTTCTGGTCTGTTGATAGCTAATCGAAGGATAGATATATTACAAGAGCAAGTAGAAGAATTATTTAGAGTTATTCAAATGTCTTGTGTCACGTCCTTTAAAAATTTGTGTGTTACTCCTCTGCGAGTTAATTTTTCTCAGTCTTTTGAGCAGAGTTGTCTCCTGTCTGAGTATTTGAAGGGAAATTGGTCACTGGAAGCAGAGCAACTTTCAAAAAAAAATTGATCCTACAGATCGGACGACTAAATGGGACTCGCCTGGACCCTCTGTCCTTGGGGGATTTTACCTCCTGGCTCTCTTCTGCATTTTCGTTCTTTAAAGAATGGGTGGGAGTTTTTCTTTTTGGGGCTGCTCTTTGCTGTGGATTGGTGATTTGCCTGTGGTTGCTTTGTAAGCTCAAGTTCTGTCATCAAAGAGATAAGGTGCTTCTGGCTCAAGCGCTCCTCGCAGTGGAACAAGGCACTTCTCCCCAAGTCTGGCTTGCAGCCCTTAACAAGTAATTCTGAGCTGACATTAACCACAGCCATAGCACCATGAGGATTTATTCCATTGCACCATGTTTGGTGTGGTTTGATGCCTTTACTGAGCCTCAGTTCTTGCACCCCATTCGGGCTTGTCCCCTTTGCACATGGGAGAGTGAGTGCCAGTTTTGCTCATGAATATGTTGATATTCTCTATCCTTGATCATGGGACCCTACGGGAGGGGTCCTGCTGGATCGAGTATGATATCTTTATATAAAAGAAAAGGGGGAGATGTGGGGAGCCATTCTAAGATTCCACCCATTTCCTGTTCCAGATTGTGGTAAACAACGTACTGTGCAAACTCCAGCCTTAAGCCACGTCTCTTTACCCGCCCAAGTGGTATGCTAATTGAGTTATTGCAAAAGCACCAATCAGGTTTGAGCACATAGCTGGTTCATCTATTTAAGCAGCACTCATCTTGGGCTTGGGGTCTTTTCTCGATTCAGCAAATATGGGTGCTCCCAATAAAGTGTGATCGAGAAGAATCCTGTTGCTGCGTCTTCCTTGCTGGCAAGGTGGGCGAGACATTGACCATACAATTAGACACAAAACAAGCCTCAGCCTATATAAGAATATTGAAATAATCACCTGCATACTATCAGATTACCAAGGGCTAAGGTTGATCTTCAGTACCAACAAAAACAACAGGAAGCTTAAATACATATGGAAGCTGAACAATGCCCCACTCAATGATAACTTGATCAGAAAAGAAATAAAAAAAGAAATTAAAGATTTTTTAGAATTTAATGAAAATGAAGGCACAACATACCCAAACTTATGGGACACAATGAAAGCAGTGCTAAGAGGAAAAGTCATAGCCCTGAGTGCCTCCAAAAGGAAACTGGAGAGAGCATACACTAGCAGCTTAACAACTCATCTGAAAGCCTGTGTCTTTTTAGTAATGAATTGAGCCCATTGAGGTTGAGAGATATGAATGAACATGATTGTTAGTTCCTGTTATTTTGGTGTTGGAGGTGTTACTGAATGTGTGTTATTCTCTTCTTTTGGTTTTGCTATAGTATGATTAATTTCTTGTGTTTTTCTGGGTGTAGTTACCCTCTTTATGTTAGAGTTTCTATTATCCCCTGTTGGGCTGGATTAATTGAAAGATACTGTTTAAATTTGGTTTTGTCATGGAATATCTTGGTTTCTCCAACTATGGTGATTGAGAGTTTTGCTGGGTATACTAGTCTGGGCTGACATTTGTGGTCTCATGGGGTCTTCAAGATACCTGTCCAGGATCTCCTGGCTTTCACAGTCTCTGTTGAGAATTGAGGTGTAATTCTGATAAGTTTGCTTTTATATGTTACTTGGCTCTTTTCTCTTGCGGGTTTTAATATTCTTTCTTCGTTCTGTACATTTAGTGTTTTGATTATTATGTGGCAGGAGGATTTTTTCTGGTTCAATCAATTTGGTGTTGTATAAGCTTCTGGTACATTTATAGCCATCTCTTTCTTTAGGTTAGGGAAGTTTTCTTCTATGACTATGTTGAAGATGTTTTCTGGCCCTTTGAATTGAGAATCATTACCCTCTTCTGTTCCTATAATTCTTAGGTTTACTCTTTCATAGTGACTGGATGAATTTCCTGGATGTTTTGATTTAGCAACTTTTTACATTTGAGATTTTCATTGATTGATGCATTTATTCCTTCTATATTATCTTGTATGTCTGAGACCTCTCTAACACCTCTTGTATTCTGTTGGGGATGCTTGCATCTATAGTTCTATTCTCTTTCCTAGGTTTTCCATCTCCACATTTACCACCATTTGTGTTTTCTTTATTGTTTCTATTTCCATTTTTTGTCTTGGACCATTTTATTCATTTCCTTTGCCTGTTTGGTTGTATTTTCCTGTATTTATTTAAAGGAGTTTTTTTTGTTTCCTCTTTAAGGGCTTTTACCTGTTTGATTGTGTTTACTGTAATCCTTTAGGGAAATTATTTATATTTTAAAGACCTCTTTCATCCTCATGAAATGGGATTTAAGGTCAACAGGCTTGCTCTTTAGGTGTGTTAGGATATGCAGGGCTTTCTGTAGTAGGAGAGCTGGGTTCTGATGGTGCCAGATTGCATTGCCTTCTGTTCATTTTGTTATCATCTTACCTTTCTCCAATTGGTTGTATGTATGTAGTGTTGGCTGATTTTTTTTTTAATTTCTCATCTTTTATTAAAATATCTTCCTTATTTAATCCTTTTTTAACTTTTTTATTAGATATTTTCTTTATTTACATGCCATATGATTTCTCCTTTCCCAGTTTCCCCTCAAAACAAAAACAAAAACAACAAGAACAAACCCCTGTTGCTTCCCCCCTCCCCCTATTTGCCACTCCACCTTCTCCCACTTATTGGCCCTGGCATTCCCCTACACTGAAGCACAGAACCTTCACAAGGCCAAGGGCCTCTCCTCCCATTGATGACCGACTTTGCAATCCTCTACTATACGCATGCTGCCAGAACAATCAGTTCCACCATGTGTACTCCTTGGTTGGTGGTTGAGTCCCTGGGATCTTTGAGGGTACTAGTGAGTTCATATTGTTGTTCATCCTAAGGGGCTACAAACCCTTCAGCTCCTTTGATCCTTTCTCTAACTCCTTCATTTTGGACCCTGTACTCAGTCCAATGGATGGTTGTGAGCCTCTACTTCTGTATTAGTCAGATACTATCAGAGCCTCTCAGGAAACAGCTATATCAGGCTGGCTTGTCCTTCCTTCAGTCTCTGCTCCATAGTTAGTCTCTGCAACTCCTTCCATGGGTATTTTGTTCCCCTTTTAAGAAGGAATGAAATGTCCACATTTTGGTCTAGGACAAAACAGCAACCAACAAATTGGGAAAAAGATCTTTACCAATCCTATATCTCATAGAGGGCTAATATCCAATGTATACAAAGAACTCAAGAAGTTAGACTCCAGAGAACCAAATACCCCTATTTTAAAAAAATGGGGTACAGAGCTGAACAAAGAATTCTCAACTGATGAATATCGAATGGCTGAGAAGCACCTAAAGAAATGTTCAACATCCTTAGTCATCAGGGAAATGCAAATCAAAACAACCCTGAGATTCCACCTCACACCAGTCAGATTGACTAAGATAAAAAAAACTCAGGTGACAGCAGATTCTGGAGAGGTTGTGGAGAAAGAGGAACATTCCTTCATTGCTGGTGGGATTGCAAGCTGGTACAACCACTCTGGAAATCAGTTTGGTGTTTCCTTCGGAAATTGGACATAGTTCTACCAGAGGACCCAGCTATACTACTCCTGGACATATACCAAGAAGATGCTCCAACATATAATGACACACGCTCCACCATGTTCATAGCAGCCTTATTTATAATAGCTAGAAACTGGAAACAACCCAGATGTCCCTCAACAGAGGAATGGATACAGAAATTATGGTACATCTACACAATGGAGTATTACTCAGCTATTAAAAACAATGAATTTATGAAATTCTTAGGGAAATGAATGGATCTGGAGAATATCATCCTGAGTGAGCTAACCCAATCACAAAAGAACACACATGGTATGCACTCTCTGATAAGTGGTTATTAGCCCAGAAGTTCAGAATACAGAAAGAACAACTCACAAACCACAAGAAACTCAAGAAGAAGGAAGACCAAAAAGTTCACTGATTTCTTAAGTCCATGGAAGTAGTAAGCCTCTGTGACTGTTGTCCAGGTTAGCTTCAGCCCCCCCCCCTCCAAAAGGCAGGCAGAACTGTGGGCTGAGGTTTCTGGTACAGATCCTTGATTTCAGGTGGAGATTTGGACTGGAAGGAAGATGAAGCTCCAATAGGGATGGGCAGAGCTCATCGCTGCTGGGCTTGCTGGAGTCCTAGTTGGCATGAGGGCTGGCATAAGGGTCTCTTGCCTTGGAGTTCCCAGTTGGAGCAGGCCTCCAAAGAGGTAGGCAGAGATGTGCCTCTCTCTCTCTCTCTCTCTCTCTCTCTCTCTCTCTCTCTCTCTCTCATTTTGAGACAACATCTCTCAGTACAACAGCCCTGGCTGTCCTGGAAATTACTCTGAAAACCAGGCTGGCCTCAGACTCAGAGATATGCCTGCCTTTGCCTCCCTTTGCCTCCCAAGTGCTGAGATTAAAAGTATATACTACCACACCTGGCATTCTTCTTTCATTCTCTATGTTGGTTATGAGGATCAAACTCATGTTACCAATGAAAGTACAACTCTGCCTTACCTACCTTACCTACCAAGATATCCCCCCTTAGCCTGTATTTATTTTTTAATATATATCAATATGTTTTTGAATATATTATTTTTGAAAATATATGTTCATAATAGATGTTTAACATTTTTCTGAGACAGATCTTCTTTGTGTAGTCCTAGATGTCCTGAAACTCACTCTGTAGACCAGGATAACCTGAACTTAGAAACCCACCAACCTTGGGCTCCTGAGTGCTAGGATTAAAATGTGATGCTATGTGACAAATTTATTTGTGACACTGTGCCCTGAAGTTTTAATGTCCTGATGATTTGAATGTTTTGTCATTATTCAGTTTGCTTATTCTTTTATTTTCTTCCTACATGATTTTTATTTTCCCTTTTTGTAACCTGCCTGTATTGTTGGCTGTTACATCTGGGATATTGATCCTCATATCTTGAGGCATAGGCCAGGAACAGTACTGTGTACCTGACAAATGGCACTAAACATTCTTCAAACTACATGATAGCTCTTCACAACAAATAATTACCATCTCAAAGTGTCAGTCATGATGCTTTCACGAACATTGAAATTGGTGATTTATTTTTTTATTCTACTATTTTCATTTTGTTTATTTTTTTTACTTTTTTATGCTCCATATTTTATTCCTGACCCTGGTCCACCTTCAACTGCTCTATATCCCACACCTCCTCCCCACTCCCCTGTCTCCCTGTGGATGTCCCCACTCCCCACCCCACATGACCTCTAATTTTCCTGGGGCCTCCAGTCTCTTAAGGGTTAGGTGCACCATCTCTGAAACACAGATCCAGAAGTCCTCTACTGTATATGTGTTGGGGGCCTCATATCAGCTGGTATATGCTGTCTGTTTGGTGGTCCATTGTTTTAGAGATCTCGGGGATCCAAATTAATTGAGACTGCTGGTCCTCCTACAGGATCACCCTTCTCAGTTTCTTTCAGCCTTTCCTAATTCAACAACAGGAGTCAGCTCCTTCTGTCGATTGGTTGGGTGCAAATATCTGCATCTGCTTGTTGGGTCTTTCAGTGGGCAGTCATGATAGGTCTCTTTTTGTGAGCACTCCATAGCCTCAATAATAGTGTCAGGCCTTGGGACTTCCCCTTGAGCTGGATCCTACTTTGGACCTGTTGCTGGACCTTCTTTTCCCCAGGCTCATTTCCATTTCCATCCTTGTAATTCTTTCAGACAGGAACAATTATGGGTCAGAGATGTGACTGTGGAATGGCAACCCTATCCCTTACTTGATGCCCTGTCTTCCTGCTGGGCATGGGCTCTATAAGTTCCCTCTCCCTACTGATGGGCATAAAAGAAAAAGTACAGAACACCCAAGATACAGTCCACAGAACTCAAAAAGGTCAATAAGATGAAGTGCCCAAGTAGGACACCTCAGTCCCACTTGGGAAAGAGAAGAAGGAAATCACAAGTGGGGAGGGAGGGAAGGTCCTGGGAGGGAAAGTGGGATGGGGGTGGTGAGGAGAGGTGAACTTGATTTGGTATTGGATGAGGGAAAAGGACTGAAGCCCTGAGGGCCAGCCAAAAGAGTGGAAACAGGCAACATCAGGAAATAGGTCGGGGGAACCTCCAGAATGCACCAGAGACCTGAGAGGTAAGAGACTCTCAGGACTCAAAGTGGGGGGGGAATCTTAGATGAAATTTGTGACTTATTAAAGCAACATTCTCTCAAAGACATTCTCAGTGCTCTGCATCTTAAAAGATTTCTGTCTTTCATGACTGGTGGAAGCTTGAAATATTTCTAGTCTGTGTGAGTTCTCTAAATTATTTTACTTAGATGTTTTTAGCTATTATTTCCATGGTTTTATGGAATTTCACCCAATGCATATGCAAATTAATATTCAACCAAAGATTAGAGGAGACTCCACTGCTGATCCCTAGGGCCCTTCCTCTGCAGTTCTTAGTGCTATGTTATCTGCAAGTTCAATTTTTCTGGACCTTTGTACTCTGACTTCTGCATCTTCTGTACAGTGAGGTCACTGGGTTTTGTTATTTTTCTTCTTCCTATGTGGCATCATAGAAATTACTTCCAGGTGGTGAGATAAGGGCAATTTTAGATTTTGTCTCATTTGTTTCCTCTTTCCCCTCTCAATTATTATTCCAGTTTTATTATAGGTTATTATGGGAAAACTTAAAAATCATAAATTGTTATGTATCCTGCATAATATCTCTCTATCATATTTATTTCTTTTAACTAAAACTTTTTATTAAAGACAACATACAAACATATTGTCATAAAATCAGAATCCGTTTGAACATTTGTTTGTTTGTATTTGTACTTTCAATATTTATTCTTTATATGAAGTATAGTTCTCAGTAAAAACATGAAATGATGGGGGATATGTACAGAGGGTCAGAAAATTTAACAGAGGTATGTAGCAATGGGGATGTGAAACTGAAGGTAGTCACCAGAAAGTCCCAGATGCCAGAAAAGCAAGATGCTCTCTGGGCCTAACAGGGATGACATTAGCTGAAATACCCAACAAAGGGGAGAGATAACCTGTAGAGACCATATCCACAGGTTAGGTACAGCCTCTGGTTGCAGTATAGGGCTACCCACCCATCTCAGAAATTTTAACCCAAATTGGCACTGTCTAAAGAAAATACAGGAACAAAGAGTGGAGCAGAGACTGAAGAAAAGGTCATCCAGAGACTGTCTCACCTGGGGATCCACCCCATTTGCAGACACCAAACTCAGGCACTTTTGCTGATGTCAAGATGTGCTTGCTGACAAGAGCCTGATATAGCTGCCTCCTGAGAGGCTCTGCCAGAGCCTGTCCAATACAGATGCAGATGCTTGTAGCCAATCATTGGACTGAGCACAGAGATCCCAATGGAGGAGTTAGAAAAAGGATGAAGGAGCTGAAGAGGTTTGCAATCCCATAGGTAGAACAACAATATCAACCAATCAGATACCCTAGAGCTCCCAGGGACTAAACCACCAACCAAAGAGTACACATGGAGGGACCCATGGCTCCAGCTGCATATGTAGCAGAGGATGGCCTTATCTGGCATCAGTGGATTGGGAGACCCTTGGTCTTGAGAAGGCTTGATGCCCTAGTGTAGGGGAATGCTAGGGCAATGAGGTGGGGGGAAACCTTCATAGAAGCAGGATGAGGATGGGATAGAGGGTTTGTGGAGAAGAAATTTGGAAAGGAGATAACATTTGAAATGTAAATAAATAAAATAATCAATAAAAATAAAGAAAAAAGGCACAGGCTAACAGACTGATACCTAAACAGGATACATCACCTGATGCATACAAGAAACACACCTCAGCAACAATGATAGACACTACCTCAGACTAAAAGGCTAGGAAAAGCTTTTCCAAGAAAACAGACCCAAGAAACAAGCTGGAGTAGCCATTCTAACATCTAATAAAATAGACATTCAACCAAAGTAATCAAAAGAGATAAAGAAAGATACTTCATACTCACCAAAGGAAAAAAAATCTACCAATATGGTATCTCAATTATGAACATCTATGTCTCAAATACAAGGGCAACCATAATTGTCAAAGAAAATTCACTAAAGCTCAAATCGCACATTGACCACCACACAATAATAGTAGGTGACTTCAATAAACTACTCTCATCAATGGGTAGGTCATCAATATAGAAAATACACAGAAAAAGAATGAAACTAACAGATGTTATGAACCAAATAGATTTAACAAGTACAAAGGAAGCCTCAAGAAAATTGAAATAACACCTTGTATCTTATCAGATCACCATGGATTAAGGCTGACTTCAACAATAGACACAACAGAAAGCCACATACTCATGGAAACTTAACAACTCGCTACTTACTGATAATGTGGTCAAGGAAGAAAGAAGAGAAGAAAGACAGACAGACAGATAGACAGACAGACAGACAGGCAGACAGGCAGACAGAATTCTAGAATCCAATGAAAATGTAGGTACAACATACACAAACTTATGTGACATAATGAAAGCAGTGCTAAGAGAAAAACTCACAGTATTAGTATCTTCATAAAGAACTTATAGAGATCTCATGGTAACAACTTAACAGCACAACTAAAAGCTCTAGAATGAAAAGAAGCAAACACACCCAAGAGGAGTAAAAGATAGAAAATAGTGAAAGTTAGGGCTGAAATCAATCAAGAAACAAAAAATACATTACAAAAAAAATCAAAAAAATCTAAAAGTTGGCTCTTCGAGAAAACCAACAAAATGGACAAACCCTTAGCCAAACTAACTAAAAGACAAAGAGACATCACCCAAATTAACAAAATCATAAATGGAATAGGAAGATGACAATAGAAACTGAGGAAATCCAAAATATAATTAGGTCTTACTTCAAAAGCCTGTATTCTACAAAAATGGAAAATTTAAATGATATTAATTATTTTTAAGATAGATTCCACATACCTAAGTTAAATCAAGATCAGGTAAACTATCTAAATAGTCTTATAAACCCTAAAGAAATAGAAACAGTCATTAAAAGTCATTAAAAGGCCAGATTGTTTTAGTGCAGAGTTCTACCAGACATTCAAAGAAGATCAATACCAATACTCTTCAAACTATTCCACAAAATAGAAACAGAAGGAATACAGTCTATTCATTCTATGAGGCCACAGTTGCTATGATACTTAAACCACACAAAGATTCAACAAAGAGAATTTCAGGTCAGTTTCACTTATGAACATCAACACAAAAGTACTCAAAAAAACTCTTGTAAATCAAATCCAAGAACACATCGAAAACATAAGTCATCAGGATCAAGTAATTTTCATTCCAGGGATGAATATGTGAAATCTGTTAACACAATCTACTATATAAACAAACTGAAAGAAAAAATGACATGATAATCTCATATGCTAAAAGAACCTTTGACAAAATCCAACACTCCTTCATATTAAAAGTATTGGAGGAATCAAAGAGTCAAGGCACATACCTAAAACATAATAAAAGCAATACACAGCAAGTCAATACCTCGAATCAAATTAAATTGAGATAAACTTAAAACAATTCTATAAAAATTAAGAACAAGGCAAGGCTGCCCACTCTCCCACTATTTATTAAATATAGTTCTCGAAGTTCTAGCTAGATGAATAAGACAACAAGGAGACCAGGGAATAAAAATTGAAAAGGAAGTAGTCATAACTGATGGCATAAAAGAAAAAAGAAAAGAAAGAAGCCAAGGTATCACTGCTCATAGTATACATAAGTGATCCCCAAAATTCTACCTGAGAACTCCTACAGCTGATAAACAACTTTAGCAAAGTGGTTGGATATCAAATTAATTCAAAACTCAGTAGTCCTCCTTTATGAAAGTGATAAATGAGCAGAGAAAGAAATTAGGTAAACACCATTCACAATAGCCACAAATAATATAAATAATATAAAATATCTAGATGTAACTCTAACCAAGTAAGTAAAAGATCTGCACAGCAGGAAATTCCCTGAAGAAATTAAAGAAGATATCAGAAGACGGAAAAATCTCCCATACTCTTGGATTAGTAGGATTAACCTAGTGAAAATGGCCATCATGCCAAATGCCATCTACTGATTTAATGTAATCCCCATCAAAATTCCAATAAAAAATTTCTACAAGCCTTGAAAGAACAATTTTCAATTTCATATAGAAAGACAAAAATCCCAAGATAGTTAAAACAATCCTGAACCATCCTGAGTTGCCTAACAATGGGGTCATGGAACCTGAAGAGGCCATCTTCTGTAGCCAAGCAGGACCCCCAGTGGAAGGTAACTCACCCACACTAACTCACCCACAAAATTTCAACCCAAAATTTGTCCTATCTAAAAAAAATACAGGAATGGAGCAGAGAATGAAAGAAAGGCTAATCAATAACCAGTCGAACTCAAAATCCATCCCATTGGAAAACACCAATTCCTGACAATATTAATCATACTGTTATACTTACAGACAGGAGTGTAGCATAATTGTCATCTGAGTCTCTACCCAACAGCAGACTAAAATAGAAGCAGCTACCCTCAGTCAAACATTAGAAAGAGGTCAGGGACACTTATGGAAGAGTTTCAGGGAAGGATTTAAGGTCAAGAAGTACATGGGGCCTTGACAGGAAGACTAACAGAGTCAATAAACCTAGATCCCTGGGAGCTATCATGGGTTAGATTGAGTCCCCAGCCCCCAGCACATATGTAGCAGACAGACAGCTCAGTCTTCGTGGCTGCCCTGTCTGGCCTCAGTGAGAAGGGATTTGCCTAATCAGGCAGAGACTTGATTTCCAGGGTAGAGGATATGCAGTGGGGTTCAACCCTGTCAGAGGAAAAAGGGAGGGGGATATAGGAGGGACTCAATAATGGAGGGACCAGGAGGAGAGTAGCATTTGAGATGCTAATTCATTCATTCAGATAATAATAATAATTGGAAGAGGAGGGGGAGATAGAAGAAGAAGAAGAAGAAGAAGAAGAAGAAGAAGAAGAAGAAGAAAGAGGAGGAGGAGGAGGAGGAGGAGGAGGAGGAGGAGGAGGAGGAGGAGGAAAGAAGTCCAACTCAAAGGCCCAGAAAATATTTTCAACATAATCATAAAAGAGAAATTTCCTAACCTAAAGGACATGCCTTATAAAGGTACAAAAAGCTTGCAGAACACCAAATGAATTGGAAGAACCATAAAAGGAAGTTCTCTCATCATATAGTAATCAAAACACTAACCATACAAAACAAAGAAGGAAAATAAAAGCTGTAAAGGAAAAAGGCCAAGTAATATACAAAGGAAGACCTATTAGAATTACACTCAACTTCACAATGGAGACTCCAACAGTCAAACAGGCTTGGACAGATGTCCTGCAGACTCTAACAGACCACAGATACCATCCCAGACTACTCTACCCAGCAAAACTTTCAATCACCATAGATGGAGAAAACAAGATATTCCATGGCAAAACCAAATTTAAACAGTATCTTTCCACCAATCTAGCCCTAGAGAAGAGGCTAGAAGAAAAATTCCAACTGAAAAAGGTTGACTCAAGTCATGAAAACACAGGAAAAAAATCTCACACCAACAAGACCAAAAAAGAAGAGAAACACACACATGCACACTATGACAACTACTACAACAACCACCAGCAACAACAATAGCAACAACAAAATAAGAAGAATTAACTATCATTTGTCATGGATATCACTCAGTACCAATGAACAAACTTCCTTAATACAATGATACAAACTCACAAAATGGATGTGAAAATGGGATCCACCCTTCTAATACACACAAGAAAAACACCTCAGTATCAAAGATAAACATTACTTGATAGTAAATATTGAGAAACATTTTCCTAGAAAACACACCTAAGAAACAAACTGGTGTAGTCTCAAAAGATACAAGAAAATTGAAATAACTCTCTGCATCACTTCAAAGCTGGACTTCAACAAAAACAGAAACAACAGGAAGTCTACAAATTCATGGAAAGTGAACAACTCTGTACTGAATGGCAACAGGATCAGGAGAAAGAGGGGAGGGAAGAAAGAAAGAAAGAAAGAAAGAAAGAAAGAAAGAAAGAAAGAAAGAAAGAAAG
>JADRCD010046844.1:12525-25810 GCA_019843815.1 Montemys delectorum | reverse complement strand
AAGAAAGAAAGAAAGAAAGAAAGAAAGAAAGAAAGAAAGAAAGAAAGGAAAGAAGAAAGAAGAGAAGAAAGGAAGGAAGGAAGGAAGGAAGGAAGGAAAGAAAGGAAGGAAGGAAGGAAAGGAAAGGAAGGAAAGGAAGGAAGAGAGAGAGAAGAAAAGAAAAGAAAAGAAAAGAAAAGAAAAGAGGAAAGAAAACAAGACTTCATAGAATTCAATGAAAATGAATGCACAATGTACCAAAACTTATAAGACACAATGAAAGCAGTGCTAAAAGGAAAGTTTACAGCACACACAATGAAAGTGGTACTAAGAGGAAAGTTCATAGCATTAAGTACCTTCATAAAGAAATTAGAGAAATCTCATACTAGAAACTTAACAGCACACCAAAAAAACTCTAAAGCAAAAAGAAGCAAACACACTCAGGAGAAGTAGGTGGCAGGAAATAATAAAAGGACAGCTGAAATCAATAAAATAAAAACAAAGGGAACAATACAAATAATCAATGAAACAAAGAGTTGGTTCTTTAAGAAAACCAACAAGATAGGCAAACCCTTATTCAATCTAATGAAAGATAGAGAAAATTACCCAAATAAATAAAACCAAAAACAAAAGGGAAGGATATAACAGCAGACACTGGAGAACTCCAAAGAAATATTAGGTCATACTTTAAAATATATATTCTACAAAATTAGAAGATCTAAAAGAAATAGATACTTTTCTTGATAGATATCACTTACCAAAGTTAACTCAGTATCAGATAAGCAACTTAAATAGACTAATAGCCTCAAAAGAGATAGAAGCAATCATTAAAAGCCTCCCAACCAAAAAAGCAAAAAACAAAAACAAAACAAAACTCAGAGACCAACTGATTTAGTCCAGAATTCTACCAGACTTTCAAAGAAGAGCTAACGCCAATACTCCTCAAATTATTCTACAAAATAGAAATTGAAGGGATATTGCCAAATTCATTTTATGAGGCCACAGTCACCCAGACATTCAAATCTTGTGATTATTCAACAAAGAGAATTGCAGACCAATATTCTTCATGAACATAGGTACAAAAATACTCAATAAAATACTTGCAACCTAAATTCAAGGATACATAAAAAGATTATCTACCAGGATCAAGTAACTTCATCCTAGAGATGCAGAAATGTTTAAGCACATGAAAATCAATGTAATCCATCATATAAAACAAAGTATAAAGCTAAATCCGCTTAACCATCTCATTAGATGCTGAAAAAGTCTTTGACAAAATCTGATACTGCTTCTTGGAGATATTAGGGATAAAAAATGACATACTTAAACATAATTGTGACAATTTGAAGCAAGACTATAGCCAATATCAAATTAAATGGAGAGAAATTCAAAGCAATTTCACGAAAATCAAGAGCAGCACAAGGCTGTCCATTCTCTATATATCTATTCAAAATAATACTTAAAGTTCTAGATAGAGCAATAAGACAACTGAAGGAGATCAAAGGGATACAAATGGAAAGAAAGAAGTCAAAGTATCATTATTTGCAGATACTATGATACTATACGCTAGCCAAAAATCCTACCAGAAAACTCCTACAACTGATAAACACCTTTAGGAGAGTAGCTGGATAAAGGCTAACAAAAAATTCAGTGACCCTCCTGAGCTGCAAATAATATAAAATATATTGGTGTAACTCTAATGAAGCAAGTGAAAGATCGCTATAACTAAACCTTCCAGTCTTTGAAAAACAAAATTGAAGAAAATATCAGAAGATGGAACGATCTCCCATGCTCATGGATTGGTAAGATTAATATAATAAAAATGCCCATCTTACAGCAGTCTATAGATTCAATGCAATTCTCATCAAAATTCCACACAATTCTTTACGGACTTTGAAAGGTAATACTCACCTTCATGTGAAAAAATCCATAACTGTATCTCAGTATGTAGAAAAATGCAAATGGATCCATATCTATCACCCTGCACAAAACTCAAGTCAAATTGCATCAAAGACCTCAATATAAGCCAGGTAAACTGAACTTTATAAAATCCAGGTGAGCTTTAAAAAAATCTATATAATAAAAGAACTTCCAGAAGTATCACCATCTCTGATTTCAAGCTCTACTACAGAGCTATAGTAATGAAAAGTGCATGATGTCAACATGAAAACAGACAGGTTGATGAATGTAATGGAATCTAAGACACAGATGTAGATCCATGCACCTATGGACATGTAATTTTTTTTATAAAGAAGCCAGATATACAGAATGGAAAAGTGAAAGCATCTCTAAAAAAAATGGTGCTGATCTAACTGGATCTCAGTATGTCGAAAAATGCATAAAAGTCATATCAAATTGGATCAAAGACCTCAATATAAACTAGATAAACTGAACTTAATAGAAAAGAAAGTGGGAGATAACCTTGAGAGCATTGGCACAGGAAACAACTCCCTAAACAGAACGTTAATAGGACAGGCAATAAGATCGACAATCAATAAATGATACCTCATGGATATGAAAAGCAAGGCAAAGAACACTGTCAGTAGGACAAAATAGCAGCCTACAAAATGGAAGAGCAGAGCAGATATCCAAAACATACAAAGAATTCAAGAAACTAGACATCAACAAACCAAATAATCTAATTTTAAAAATGAAGTACAGAGAATTTTTAACAGAAGAATCTCAAGTGACTGAGAAATACTTAAATGTTCAACATCCTTAACTGTCAGGGAAATATAAATCGAAACTACTTGAAATTCCATCTAATACTGTCAGAATGTCTAAAATAAAAAACACAAGAAGCATCTCATGCGAGTGAGGATGTGGAACAAGGGAAACAGTTCTCCATTGCGGGTGCGACTGAAAACTTGTAAAACCACTAAGGAAATCAGTAGGGTGGTTCCTCAGAAAATTGGGAATCAGTCTTCCTCAAGACCCAGTTATACTACTTTTAGGCATATACCCAAAGGATGCTTCATCCTACCACAAGGACATTTGCTCAACTCTGTTGACAAAAGCTTTATTTATAATACCCGGAAACCAGAAACAACCTAAAGAATGAATAAAGAAAATGTAGTACATTTACACAACGGACTATTACTCAGCTACTAAAAAACAGTAACATCATGAACTTTGCAAGCAAATGGAAAGAACTAAAAAAAAAAAAAATTATCCTGAGTGAGGTAACCCAGACCCAGAAAGACAAACATGGCATGTACTCATTTACTTTAGAGCTAATGGTTATACTCACTTACTTTACAACCATTAGCTGTAAAGTAAATAATAATTGTGCTACAGTTCACGGCCTCAGAGGGGTTAAGTAACAAGGAGGGCTCAAAGGGAAGGTGTGGATAGTCTTGAGAAATGGAAATAGAATAGACTTTGTAGGTGGATTTGGGGCAAGTGGTCTCTGTGGTCGAGTCAGGTGGTCTCTGTGAGTTCCAGGACAGCCTGGTCTACATAGTTATGAGGGATGAACCTGTCACACTTAAGTAAAATAAATAAACAAACAAATAAACAAATTTCACTTGTAACCAAGTATGGTGTATTGCACCTTAAGTTCCGGCACTCCAGAGCACAGACAGAATCAAAAGGTGGTGTCCACAGGGGAAGTGGGAAGGGAAAATTTCAGTCAGGATATAATATATGAGAGAATAACAGAAAAGAAAAACATAAAAAGGAAAAGAACTAGGGATAAGGTAAGTACAATTTTTAAAAAGAAAAGAATAGCTAGAAAAATAAAAATAAAGTAAGATAAATAAATTGGAGGCCAATAAGTTTGAGGCTAGATCCTAACTCAAGAAAAAATTCATTCAGAATTAAGAAGTTATGAGGTCTTTAAAAATAATCTATGTATGTAGGTATACATTAAGACTATATCTTAAAATTATTTAGCCTCTCTACAATATTTTGTAAGATGTTTCCAGTCCCATGCATTAGTTTTATTTAAAATGCTAAATAAATTTTTCCAGTTTGTGACACTTTACTATGGTTTCTAATATTTCATTAGTGAGTGACCAATCCAATGTCAATATAGAAATTGTTAAAGACAACAAGGATGAGAAAAATTTTAACTAGATTAATGAAATGATTGAGAGAAAAGATATCATGAAGGAGTAACTGATAGATACAATGCTTTATATTATGAACTTACCTCTTTCAAATGTTCTACCTGCCCTTCTCTCTGACATGTGTCCTCTGCAGAGCCTAGCACAGGAGGGAGACTGGGACTAAAGGCCATGAGGTCGGTCTTGGGTGGACCCTCTCCAGAGCACACCCTCTGTCGCCTTTGCTGAGAATATGACCAGCTTCCCACGGCGCTGGAGCACACCAGCACGGGCTTCCCTGGAGCACAGGCTCCATCAGTGGGCCTTGCTGAACAGCGAAGCGCTGTGTACAGCAGCAGCGTGAGCACCAACAGACTGGACACCGCACAAATAGCAATGATCAAGTACACATTGACAGTCACCACCGACGCCTTCGAAGATGCTGTGCTCTCTGAAGCAAAGGAAGATATCTTTGGTGCCTGGCCATTCTCCACCAGAGACACAAGCACCGTGGCTGTAGCGGTCAGCGCTGGCTCGCCGTGGTCCTTCACCAACACCAACAGACGCTGGCGCGCCGCATCTGCTTCCTCTAGGGCACGCGTCGTGCTGATCTCGCCCGTGTACAGACCCACGCGGAACGGACTGCGCATGCCCCCCGCTGCCAACTGCAGCTCATAAGACAGCCACGCATTGTAACCAGAGTCCGCATCTACTGCGCGCACCTTTGCCACTACATGCCCTGAGCCCACTGACCTAGGCACAAGCTCGCTCACTGCCCCACCAGCTCCGACAGCTCTAGGAGGCAGCAGTGTGGGCGCATTGTCGTTCTCATCCAGCACAAACACCTGCAGAGTCACATTGCTGCCCAAGGCAGGCACACCAGCATCCCTCGCGCTCACCTGGAACTGAAGCAGCTCCAGCTCCTCGTGGTCCAGAGGCTGCAGCGCGAACACCTTGCCGCTCTCTGCGTGCACAGACACATAGCTCGACAACAAGCGCTCACCCACCCTCCGCTCCACCAGCGAGTAGGACACCAGCGCATTCTCCTGCGCGTCCGCATCCACCGCCGACACTGTGAAGATGTGCGCGCCAGGCGGGTTGTTCTCCTTCACGAACACCGTGTATTCAGGCTGCGCGAACGCAGGAGCATTGTCGTTCACATCAGCCACCTCCACAGACACGCTGGCCGTAGCCCACAGCGAGGGTGAGCCCCTGTCTCGGGCTGTCACCACCACCTTATAGAAAGCTGTGGTCTCGCGATCCAGAGTGCTGTCCAGCACGAGGGAATAGTAATTCTTGAAGGTGGACACCAGCTTGAAGGGGAGGTGAGGCGTCAAGGAGCAAGTCACCTGCCCGTTGTCACCAGAGTCTTGGTCAGACACGCTGACCAGAGCTATGACAGTGCTTGGATGAGCATCTTCTCTAACTGGGAGTGACAGGGAAGTAATTGTGACCTCTGGTGCATTATCATTTACATCGAGTACTTCCACCAGAAGGGTACAATGGCCTGTCATTGGGATATTCCCTTTGTCCACTGCCTCCACGGGTATCTCATACAGTTTAATTTCTTCGAAATCCAGTAGACCTTTTGTCCTAACTTCTCCACTGTTGGGATCTATATTAAATGTCCGTACCACCGCAGAGGATACAGGCCGCCTGAAGGAGTAGATTATATCTCCATTTATACCCTCGTCAGGATCCGTGGCATTTAAGTTAATCACCAACGTTCCATTAAGTGCATCCTCTAACACTCTAACTTTATAAACAAACCGATCGAATTCTGGAGCATTGTCATTCACATCGAGGATGGTGATCAGCAGCTGAACTTTGCCAGTCAGTTCCGGTTTGCCTCCGTCACTAGCTGTTAGTAATAAACTATGCTCCTGAATTTCTTCTCTGTCTAATGATTTCTTTAAGACAAGGGATAATGAAGAAGTTTGCTCACGATTGTTTTGCGTGTCCAAAGCGAAATAATCACTGGGATTCAATCGGTAGGTCAAGGCAGAATTGATTCCAATATCTGCATCGGATGCGCCATCTAGTGGAAATCTAGTTTCTGGAGGTCTCGACTCCGCAATCACGATGTTTTTGTTGGTTTCAGGGAACACAGGTGGGTTGTCATTAATGTCCCTCACCTCCACTTCCACGTGGAAAACCTGCAGCGGCCTGTCCACGATCACCTCCAGGTGGATGCTGCACTCCATGCTCCGCCCGCACAGCGCCTCCCGGTCGATCCGAGAATTCACAAACAAAATGCCATTCTGCAGATTTACCTCCAGAAGGTCCCCGCGGTCCTTGGATGCCACTCTGAACAGGCGGGGCACCAGCTCCGTCAGCTCCAGCCCCAGGTCCTGCGCGATGCGGCCCACGAAGGTGCCGTGTTTGGCCTCCTCCGAAACAGAGTAGTGGAGCTGGCCGCTCCCTGCCTCCCAGGTTGTGAGGAGCAGAAGCAGGAGCAGGAGGCACCGGGATCCTGGGCCGCTTTGCGAGAATAATAGCATGGTACACACGCAGAAAGATACGGCGGTAGCTACAGTATACAGAATACCTTGCCTGAAACTGTCTCTCAAAAGCTGGTTTGAAGATATCCTAGTACTAGAGAATTCACAGCGAGTTCTCTGAAGGAAGTGACTTTCTTTGAAAAAATAAAAGTTCGCAGTGAAGAGCGACATCATGAGGCATGAATGTGTAAGTGTAGCGATCACTAGTCTTCATATTTTCCATTGATATAAGCCTTTATTCTCTTGCATTTTCTGAATATTCCATTGCAAGTGTGTGTGTGAGAGTTAAATATTTGTTATCCGGAAACAGTAGTTTATTTTCAGCATCATGTGTTACTTAACAATGTCTTGTGGTGTGTGTGTATGTGTAAAATTTTTAATTAGAGAACATTATACATTTGGCTTCATTGTGGTACGTCTCTAGTTCTCATAGCCATGCAGGTTTTGTTAGCAGTGTTCTTTCCCTGTAATATGTTCAAGGCCTTCTCCCATTAACTACCACTAATTCCAAATGGAAATATAGTGATCACATAAAACACATGAAGAAGGAAGTGGGCAGTTATATAGTAGATTTCAAATAATACACACTGTTGATACGTTCCAATAGGGGATAAAACATTTACATTTTAAAGGATGTGTCTATCTGTAATACGTTTGTGTGGGCTCACAACAATCTATATAAAACAATGCTTTTTTTATGTTTTCAGTTCACCTTGTAGAAAACATACCAAGAAATCCAAGAAATAACATCCTGTTATTTAGTATAATTTAAGCTACTACCAGTGGTTTAAACTTGCTTTTTTCCCTACCACATCTTAATTTCACCATCAGTAGAAAAAAAAATGGTACTGTTTAAGTTAACTCTGATTTTTTTCCAAGTACACCAACACATTGATGCTAATACATCATTTGCAAATGAATATTACTGTTATCTGTTATTATAGCTACAAAGTCAAACAGTTTCAGGCCAAACAGTACAATAAAAGATGTGTTTTATATATTATAAATGTATGGGCTTCAGAGATGGAGTTAAGAGCAGTGACTGCTCTTCTAGAGGTCCCAAGTTCAATTCCTGGCAGCCAAGTAGTTGTTTACAACCATCTATGATGGGGTCTTATACCTTCTTTTGATGTGTAGACACAGGTGCAGCCAAACACTCATACATGAAAATATATAAACAAGTAAACCTTAAAGTAAATGTAAATTATATGTGACCTCAATATTATATTATAAAGTGTATAACCAATTTTTACATTGCCTAGTTTGTGAACAACTCTATACGAAATGACCATTGGGTTCATTTCTGTACCTCTATTCCCTTCTGAAATCCATGTGGAGTATTGTCTTCTCTGGCCCATACAATGATCTCCTGCTCCTCTGTTTCTACTACATGTGTTATCCTGATGGTGGCAATAGTTCTTTGATTCTTCCTGATGCTTTCTGTCTACCAAAATTTACACATACTGCATCACTTATCCTTGAACATAAGTCAACCATTTGCAGTATGCCCTTTAAAACCCCCTAGAATCACTCATCTGTTTATCATCTCAAACAGTCTCTTCAATTTCGAACACAGTTAAATATTTATTCATCTTATTGGTCTTCAGTATAAAGTTGTTTACTATCCACAGTAACAACAGATTTTGCATTCCCCTTTACCTAGACTGAACACTCAAATGGATGTATTCTCCTTACCTACAGGTATTTTTAATATTTTTTTCCTTCTCTCAATTTCTCAACATTATTCCCATCATGTAACTTCATGGATTTCCCATTAATATGCATCACCAAACATGAAATGGAGGGCTCTTTTCTTATAACAACACTTATTTGTTTTATCTACTCTTTTTTCAAATTTATTGTTTTATGAGTATATTTTGTTTTCATGAATACACATGTGCATGTCTTGTATCTATGGAGGCCAGAAAAGAGGGTTGAGTTCTCTGGAACTAGAGTTACTAATAGCTGTTAAACACCACAGAGTCTCTAGAAGAGTAACAAGCCCTTAACTACTTTGCCATCTCTCCCCAGTTTAGGCTGACCCTATTCTCTGGAAAAATATACATATATATGTTTTCTTCCACTTAATCTTACTAACTCCATCTTCATTTCAGTGCTGCCTGTCTCATCCTAATGTCTCCTTCTCTGCTTGCTTCTTTTCTTCACACAACTAAGATGTTCAAACGCTTTTAACTTCCAGATAAAAAATTTATTCATCTTCTTTTCTAACATTTACTTGATCTTCACACTCTGACTTTCAACCTTGGTTGCCTTGTAGAAAATGGCTGTAGTCCTCAGTGTGCTTCCTTGACGTGAGCAAAGCCGTGTCTAACAGATCTCACAACTAAGGGAGTTTGAAGTGGAATTTTCTGGTTTCTTTGGAGATTCAGTTTTGTTGTGGGATGTTTTCCTTGAAACAGTCTTATGAGAGCATGTTTTTGCTGAAGCAGACATGTGGGAGGACATTTTGCTGAGAACAGATGCGTGGTGCTTCTTTGGAACAAGGGCATATGATGTTTTGCTAGAATAAATGTTTGAGAGAATTTGTAATGATTGGAAGGAGTATAAATATAACTCAACAGACAGTGGACAAAGTTGTGTGGCATTGGTTCGCCTTGCCACAGTTTGCTGGTCATCGTGTGTCATGACTGTGCAGAAAGAAATGCATCAAGGAACTTCTGGTGGGGCTCTGGCAACTACTTGCCACTTTGACAGACTCAGGCCACTTGACAGAACCTGGACGTTTCTTCTGGTTCAAACTGCCTTTGTTGATTCATGAATGGTGTTTGCAAGTAGATTAAGCTGCTCCTGCTGATGCATATGAACTGAACTGCTGATAGCCTGACAACACATATTCGATTCACACCAAATAACTATTTCTCCACAGGTTCACATCCTCCTTTGCCCTATTAACCTTTCCTTTGCACTGCCTCTGGTGTATGGTGTCCCAGAAGGGAGGTTAAAGCATTTAAGTACACTTATTAAAGTAGGATTTGAAAAATAAAAGCCTAAAGAAGTGGCATGCTTGAGACTAGGATGTTTGCTGAAGCAGGATGATTGTGTAGCAGTTGACCTTTACTAAGAGGAAAGCCATGCAGAAGGCTCTACCCAGTTTCCTTGCTCCACAAGACTGCATATTCACTACCACCCTATAAGATTCTTTACTAAGATTAGCTGGCTACTCCCTTCTTTTTCCAGTATATAATAAAAATGATTGGGTGGCAAGGGGAGGCCATGTCTCCATCCAAGTATACAGTGCACCTGGTCCCAGCTTGGCTTCTACTTTGTGTCTGTTTTTCTTAATCTCCCATTGCTTGCAGCTAGCTTGACCCAGCCTCCACAGTAGAGACATTACCTACTCTCTATCTTTCTAAGCCTACCATAAAATATCAAATAGTGGTACCTCAAAAGATGTACCCACATCGTAAGACTCATGAATGTAACTTGAAATACTAAACCAATGTGACTAAATAAGAATAATTTATTCTCCTGAATCCAAGTCAGCCCTAAATGTCATTACATGTGTCCTTATCAAACAAAAACACAGATGAGAAGACATGAAAAAGAGAAGGCGATGTGACTATAAAGACAGAAATCAAAAGTGATGTAGTCACAAGCCAAGGAATGCCAACAGCCATCAGAAACCAACAGAAGCAAAGAATAGGTTTTTTTTTCTCTCCTGCTCTATTGTTTCTAACATGTTTTGCTCTTGTAAGGGAAATATTCCCTTTATTCTTACAAGTGTTTCACATCTTCATATTGGACTTCTGGCCTCAAAAAGTGTGAGACAAACAAATGTCTCATCCCAGACTGTGATCATTTCTTACAACAGCCTCAGAAATTTACATGCATGCCTACCTAAATCATTTTCTTCAATATTACTTTTCTTTTCTTCAGCCTGTCTCATGGTGACTTTTGTACTTTCATGGACTTATATTTTGGGGAAGGAATTACTCTCCAACATGTGTATAACACCCTCAGAGTTCTAGATCCATGTTTCAAATCATGATACTATTCTTGTACTTCAAAAGTAACAGGTTCATAAGTGTCCCCCCATTCCCTACCTGCTCAAACACATACAAGTCATTTACCCCGATACAGCAAACTTAAAAACTAATAGATGCCATTACATTTTTGTTGTGGAAGTCTTTCTTACATGAGCACTCCAACTCTTATGACAGAAAATGTCACTAGTGGCAGAAGCCAGTATAGCTCCTGAAAGATTCTGGTCATGGGTCCAGTCTGCATTCTCATTTTATACCTTAAACTCAAAAAGTGGGGCAAACAAGAAAATGAGATTTTACAGGAGCATACATGGCAAGAAGCAGATTGTTAAGGGCAATGACACATGGTTTCAGCTATTTCTTCAGGACATTCTGTTCCAAGTAGCAAATAAAGCCATGCTTGGCAAATATGCAGTATGAGTAGTGCTTTAAGTAAATCACCAAATAGATCAATAAACCTGCATGTAATACTTGGTCTTTCCTACCTTATTTTACTTCATTTTGTCTTTCTCTTATCCTTTATATATATATATTTTAAAGATTTATTTATTATTATAGGTAAGTACACTGTAGCTGTCTTCACACATGCCAGAAGAGGGCATCAGATCTCATTATGGGTGGTTGTGAGCCACCATGTGGTTCTGGCATTTGAACTCAGGACCTTTGGAAGAGCAGTCAGTGCTCTTACCCACTGAACCATCTCGCCAGTCCCATTTTATATATTTTTGACAGTGTCTCTCTATGTAGTCCTATCTGTCCTGGAGCTCAAAATGTAGACCAGGCTGACTTTGACCTCACAAAGGCACTTTTGCCTCAGTCTCTAGAATTCTAGGGTTAATGGTGTGTGCCACCATACCTGGCTTTTTCATTCATATTGAGTCGATCATCTGAATACTTCTCTTTGCTAGTCCCTCTTGAGTGTTTCCCTCTATTCTTTTGTACTACAGTTATTTAAATCTCCATTTTTCAGCAGGGTGTAGTTGCACAGGCCTTTAGTCCCAACACTCAGAGACAGGCTGACTTCTGAGATCAAGGTCAGCCTGGGCTACTAAGTTCCAGGACAACCAGGGCTACATAGAGAAACCCTGTCTCGGGGGAAGGGGAGAATCTCCATTTGCTTGATACCCAAGTATTTATGAAAGATCCTCTATGTGCTTCCCAGCTTTCATAATCTTCCAACAGCTGATCTTTCAAGTATACATTCTTCAGAGAGCACTCTCTTATTCATACTTATTTTCCACCCATGAAACTTTATCCTTTGAAATGTTATCCACCTTTGAAATGTTATCTACGTTTTAAGATACTCCTGAAGAAAATGTTGCCCAAACTCCAGTGCTCAGCCCGTCTTCTAAATTACACAGACTGCTAAGATGATACATTTCAGTATCACCCAATAATCAAATATTAATGATTGAAAATGTAATATATTCCTGGTCCTAAAATAAAAGTTTATGAAAGAGTAGGTAAAAGTTAGGAAAATGTAAAGCCTTTAAAATCAGGTTAGAGGATAGGAAATTTTGCTCTCTGGTCAAAAACAAGTCCTGTATATTTTTGTGGAAGGAAAATTTAAAATGTAAGTTGTAGTTCACAAAATTCAGCAAATACGGGCAGAAGATCAATATACCACAATGATGCTGGAACCCTCAAAACGAGGTTTAAATGTATTACACTACCTCTGTGACTTCAGTGTCAGGTTTTCTCATCAGTAAGATGTGAATTATGGTTGTATCTATGATAATTATGATAATCGCAAGTTAAGATGTTAGCAGAAGAGCTAGAATAGAGTGTGGGCCAACCCTCATCCCATGCTGCCATAGATTCCTGGTCCAGAACACTGTCTAGACTTAGCAAAATGTAATTCTTGAAAGTGGACACTAGCTTGAAAGACATGGGTATCTGAAAGGCTGTTGCCACCGGAGTCAAAGTCGGGCACGGATCAGAGCAATTATTGTTCCCATTGGAGCATCTTTGAGCACAGGCATTATCATTCACATTCAGAACTTTAACTCTGACCATGCTGTCACCTACCACAGAAGGAACTCCTTTATCAATTGCATTAACTGGAATCTCATAAGCCCTGTTCTCTTCAACATCTAGTTTGCCAACAATTCTAAATTTACCTGTGTCTGGGATTTTGTAAAGCTTAAAAGTTCCCACTGGTAAGCTAAATCATTCCGAACCCACAGGATATTTCTCTGCTCTGGCCTTCATCTACATCAGAAGCACTTAGTTGAATTATGGAGGTGTGGTTTTGAACATTTTCAAGGAAGTCTACTATATAAGAGGATTTCTCAAACTTGGCTACATTTTCATTCATATCCAGGATAGCTCTTTTGTTTTTGGTTTTGGTTTTAGTTGTTTGAGACAGGGTTTGTCTGTGTAGCCCTGGCTGTCCTGGAACTGGAACCTTCCTTTGTCTACCCAGTGCTGAGATTAAAGGCATGGACCACTACTGCCCAGATGGTTATTTGAATCTGAGTAGATCCTGTTAGTTCTGGTTTACCGCCATCAATGACTGTTAACAATAAAAGAAATTCTGATGCCTTCTCTCAAAAATCAGTACCGGAGATAATCTTTTGTAGTTTTTCATCATTATTTTAAGCACAAAATGCTTGTTCAAATTTAACATATGGATAAGTAAGACCATGTACACCAAAATCAGCATCAGAAACATCCTCTAGAGGAAAAGGAGTATCCAGAGGTGGAGATTCTAAAAAAAAAAAAAAAAAAAAAAAAAAAAAAAAAAAAAAAAAAA
>JADRCD010046844.1:0-12425 GCA_019843815.1 Montemys delectorum | reverse complement strand
TTTCTATGGGTTGGAGAGATGGCTCAGTGATAAAGAGCACTTCCAGAGAACCTGGAGCCAATTCCCAGCACCCATATAATAACTCACAACTGTCTGTAACTTCAGTTCCAGGGGATCTGACACCCTCACACACATGCAAGCAAAACACTAAAGCCCATAAAAATAAATAAATTTATTTTAAATGTTATGAAGTAAAAGAAAGAAATACCTTTTCTTCTCTTTCTCTAAACATCAGTGAATTATCATTAACATCCTCGATGACCTGGACCTCCACGTGAAAAACCTGCAGAGGCCTGTCCATGATCACCTCTGGATGGATGCTACACTGTGCCCCGGCAGACTAGCTCCTCCTAGTTGATTCAAGAATTCACAAACAAAATGCCCTTCTGCAGATTTACCTCCAGATGGTCTGCGTGGTTCTTGGACGCTGCCCTTTACAGGCCGGAGTACCAGCTCTGCCAGCTCTAGTCCCAGGTCCCTCACAATGCAGCCCACAAATGTACTTGTCCTCCAGAAGGATGAAATAGTGGAGCTGACCACTCCCTGCCTCCCAAGCTTCAAGGAGCCAGAGCGAGAGCAGTCGACTCTGGGACCTCAATACACTTTGTCAAGAAAACAGCATTGCAAATTGGGGGAGTGGGGGTTGTGAAACTGTCAGCTTCAAGGACATTCAAGAGATATTTTTAAGCAGTCTCCCTTTTCTGTGGGTGTTTATTTAGTAAGCTTCATAGAGTATCCTGATCTCTGTGTAGTTGAGTGGGATCTGAGCAAGATCAAGTCTTGCCCCAACCTTTGCTCTTTCCCCTCAGCTACCTTCAAAGAGAATCAGAACTCCGGAGCTGCTCTCCAGCACCCAAGTTCCAAAAATGGTCTTCAATATGAGTTCTTCCTGACTATTATGCTAAATGTCATATTGTACAACTTAGGAGAGAATGTTTTGAATGAGCTCCAAATGCATGACTGACTCCCTGTCTCAGCACTTATCTAAGAAACACAGAGCTAGAAGAATCACAGAGACAGAAATGGTCTTTGCTAAACTCTTTAGATGTGATTGGACTACATGAAAAAGATTAGAAGACATTAGTGATAAGACATTTACAATTACAAGGATTTAAAAGGTTAAAATAAGGAAATTATTAGTATACATGCACATCAATAGATTTAACATTTTCCTTTCTGCAAAATTTGTAAAATTTAGGAAAGTGCACAAATGAGCAGCTGTGGTTAGCATAAAAGACGACAACTAACAAGTGTGCATGATTTATTTGAACAATTCTATTTGCTTAGTTCACTTTGGAAGAAAAAGTCAAGCCTTCTTTAAGGCCATAGTATTTAATAAATCTCTTGCAACTTAATGGAAAATCAGGAATGAATAATTATTTCAATAGTAGAACCATATTAGAATACAGGACTGAACTTCTGTCACCTAGTAATTTGAAGATGATTTTTACCATGGTGCTAGATGATATTTATTGTTGTGTGGGGCAGTAAATCAATTCAGAGCTTGAAACACGGGTTCCATTGTTGATATATACATTTTTAAAACAACTGATCAAAGAATGTGAAAATATCAAAGCAAAGAAGTGCTAATAGGCCAACTCAGCAAATCTAAATAGCCTGCGATGATTATCTACCTCATTGAGAATTAGAAATGAAGTGCTCAAGTAAAACAGTGGTTATTTCCACTCAGTTGACTTCTATCACTTTATAGCAAAAACTTTATTGAAACAAACAGAGCACTTATTAGCTGAAGAACTCTATTATATGATTTAAAGGCTGGGTCTATGTACATCTGGCATTTTGCTAACGGACATTATTCCTTGAAACAGCACTCAATATGTAGAGTATTCATTTTAAATGTTTCCCTTAAAACTGAATTCTAAATGATTTTATAGACATTTACTAGAAAGATGGGATTTGTAGAAAACTCACCTGTCCAGGGTGATTTGACTCTGACTCCTGTCTTTCCCTTTCATCTCTATCCAGGTTGGGAGGTAGGCTGGGGCTAAAGGCCATGAGGTCTGTCTTGGGAAGGACTTCCCCAGAGCACACCCTCTGCCGCCTCTGCTGTGAGTAGGACCAGCTCCCCACCTCGCTGGAGCACACCAGCATGGGTTTCCCAGGGCCCCCAGTGGCCTCATGGACCATAGGCAATGCAGAGCAGCGCAGCGCAGTATACAGCAGCAGCGTGAGCACCAACAGACTGGACACTACGCAGATGGCGATGATCAAATACACGTTGACATCCACCAGCGATGCCTCTGAGGCTGAAGCACGCCCTGATGCCTGTGAAAACGACTTTGGAGCTTGGCCACTTTCCACAAGAGACACTAAGACAGTTGCAGTAGCTGTCAGTGCTGGCTCACCATGGTCCTTCACCAACACCAATAGAGTCTGTCGAGGAGCGTCCACCTCATCCAGTGCACGTGTTGTGCTGATCTCACCCGTGTACAGACCCACACGGAAGGGGCTGCGTACTCCACCTGTTCCCAACTGTACTTCATATGACAGCCAAGCGTTGTAACCAGAGTCCGCATCCACTGCACGCACCTTGGTGACCACATGGCCCGAACCCACCGACCTAGACACAAGCTCGCTCACTGCCCCTCCAGCTCCGACAGCTCTGTGGGGCAGCAGCGTGGGTGCGTTGTCGTTCTCATCCAGCACAAACACCTGCAGAGTCACATTGCTGCCCAGGGCAGGCACACCAGCATCCCTCGCGCTCACTTGGAACTGAAGCAGCTCCAGCTCCTCATGGTCCAGAGGCTGCAGCGCAAACACCTTGCCGCTCTCTGCGTGCACGGACACATAGCTCGACAGCAAGCGCTCGCCCACCCTCCGCTCCACCAGCGAATAAGACACCAGCGCATTCTCCTGCGCATCCGCATCCGACGCTGACACCGTGAAGATGTGCGCACCAGGCGGATTGTTCTCCTTCACAAACACCGTATATTCCGGCTGTGCGAACGCAGGTGCATTGTCATTCACGTCAGCCACCTCCACGGACACGCTGGCCGTGGTCCACAGGGAAGGCGAGCCCCCGTCCCGCGCTGTCACAACCAAATCATAGGTTGACACCCTCTCGCGGTCCAAACTGCTATCCAATACCAGAGAGTAATAGTTTTTAAAAGTGGATACGATCTTGAAGGGAACATTGGGTGTAAGAGAGCAGGTGACTTGGCCATTGATGCCAGAATCACGATCAGATACGCTAATTAGAGCAATGACTGTATTTGGCTGGGCATCCTCTCTCACAGGGAGGGACAGCGAAGTTAGTGTCACTTCAGGGAAGTTGTCATTGGTGTCTAAGATTTCTACCAAGACTACACAGTGACCTACCATTGGGGGGGTTCCTTTATCCGTGGCCAGCACTTCTATTTCATACAATTTGTTCTCTTCATAATCTAAAGTCCCGTTGACCCTCAATTCTCCATTGTTTTCATCTAGGGTAAATAAGTGTCTCCCAGTGGGCTTAATGGACATCAAAGAGTATGCCAGTTGCCCGTTTACACCTTCGTCTAGATCCGTGGCATTCAACGTTATGACAAGAGTTTCTTTAGGAGCATTTTCCATTATTCTTACCTTGTATTCTAAATGATCGAAAACTGGATCATTGTCGTTAACATCTAAGACACGAACCCAAAGCTGAACTGAACCGGTGAGCTCTGGTTTTCCCCCATCTGTGGCTGTTAACAGCAAATTAAGTTCCGGAGTTTTCTCCCTATCTAGAGCCTTCTTTACTATAAGTGACGGTCTTTTAGTCTGCTTACTATTAGTTGATGATTCTAAAGAAAAATACTCGTTTTGACTTAATCTGTAGACCAATACAGCGTTCTCCCCTATGTCCTCATCAGACGCTCCCTCTAGCGGAAAACGCGAGTCTGGTTGCTTGGATTCATAAATCAGCAGCCTTTGTTCTCTAAGAGGAAACACTGGCGGGTTGTCATTAATGTCCCTCACCTCCACCTCCACGTGGAAAACCTGCAGCGGCCTGTCCACAATCACCTCCAGGTGGATGCTGCACTCCGCGCTCCGCCCGCACAGCGCCTCCCGGTCGATCCGAGAATTCACAAACAAAATGCCATTCTGCAGATTTACTTCCAGAAGGTCCCGGCGATCCTTGGACTCCACCCTGAACAGGCGGGGCACCAGCTCCGCCAGCTCCAGCCCCAGGTCCTGCGCGATGCGGCCCACGAAGGTGCCGTGTTTGGCCTCCTCTGGGACTGAGTAGTGGATCTGGCCGCTCCCTGCCTCCCAGGCGGCGAGTAAAAGAAGCCAGCGCAGAGGTGGCAAGGTGCAGGATCCCCTTCTCTGAAAACCTAACATTGCATATGAAATCGGCCTCCAAAATGTCTTCTTTCGCTGACTATATCAGATACTTGTCTTCAGATTGGAATCTCGCTTGATTGTAGAGAATTTTCAAAGGATCCCTTTATAAGCAGCATTCAGAATGATGGAGTCGGTTTTGTATGAGGAGCGCTACTCTTCGAACCAATCCATGAATGAACTCTTTCCACCAAGTAAAGAGCGACACCTTGTGCCTGAAATTGTGAGTACTCGTGTATGTCCACCACTGGAGAATTTCATATTTTGTATACTTTGCCCAAAATACTTCCAAAATGCACATTTATTGACCATTCTGATTTTAAGCCACATTGAAGTGGAACATATGTGAAGGTGGTATTTTTTATTGAACAGCATCATATTAAATTCTTGTTTGACTTACACCTACAAAATTATTCTGTTATCCAAACACTTGAAAATGAAGGCTCATTTCTTTAGATAAACTTGAAAAACAAGCGTTAAACAGTTTCCTAACATCTTATTTATTATAAAAAGTACTGTCAGATTTGAATTGTTATAATTGCAGTCTCCTTTATTGCTTAGGCTGTCAGAGAACTCAACGGTCCCAGCGGTTGGACCTAGTTTGTTGTTGCTGTTTGTGGAGTTTTGTTTGAGTCGACAGTTGGTGCTAGGCAAGTGCTCAGCTCTTGAAGTTCCATAATTACAATGTTCTGCACATTATGTCCTTAGCTATGTAGGTTTACATTCTCTTATATTTTTTTAAATTAAATCTTCTCAAACAAACTTATGAGGCGCAAGCTATGTGTTGGTGCATGTATCTATTGTGTAATGATCAAATCAGAGTTAACACACCATCACATCAAACCTTCATCATTTCTTTGGGGTGAAACTTTCCAAGTTATCCCTTCCCCTTGTATTAATATATACATGCCATTATCAGCAATATCATCCTTATTTTCTTCAGTTCTGGTTCTAGATTGTTGTTTACATGGCATTGTTTTCTTGTAATAAATTACTGAGTTTGTGTCCAATGCAGAATAAGAAAACAAATGCTTTTTCAAGTTTTATAATTTGAAACAAGAATTCACAAAGGAAAAGCCCGTTGATCTAGATGAATTCTGCATTTGACTCATATGATTTCTCACACGAATCATATTGTCAGTAATGAGATCGTGATGTTTTACTTATATAATCATTGATAAGATGACAAAGGCAGCCTTTTAAATCACAGAAAGAATTATCATTCACTGAAGGAACAACGTTGCCAGAAAAGTCTCTGCACCACTTGGATACTCCCATGCAACTAACAGCAGTTTTATTAACCCAATAAAAATCCATCTAAGAGAAATAATTTCAGTGAAAAATGTTGGGTTTGTGATTATAAGTTCATTCAAAAGTTAAATAAATTTTATGATGTCTCCTCTAAGTACATGAGATTGTGCTTAAGACACACACAAAAATAAGCAATTCCACTAAGTGATAAATTACCTTAGCGTCTGGGTATGTCATTTTCTATAATACTTAGTGGATGGTCAGAATTATTAAGGATAATTTTTTTTTGGTTTTTCTAGACAAGGTTTCTCTGTGTAGCCCTGGCTGTCCTGGAACTCACTCTGTAGACCAGGCTGGCCTCGAACTCAGAAATCCACCTGCCTCTGCCTCCCAAGTGCTGGGATTAAAGGCGTGCGCCACCACCGCCTGGCTGATAATTTTCATTTATCTCTTTTTCTGTCATAGGTTTCTCTGTGTATGGCTGGCGGTCCTAGAAATGTATACACCAGGCGGGCCTTGAATTCAGAGTTCCACCTGCCTCTGCCTCTGAAGTGCTGTTATTAAAGGCTATGCCACCACATTCACCTTTAATTTTCATTTCTTGAAGATGTAGTTATGTTTTCTCTATCTTTTCATATACACTAGCAATTGAGAAGAAAAGGAAGATGATACCACACAAGTTTAGAGCAGAAAATCATTCAGAAAAAAAACCCTAGCATTTTGTTATACAGGAATTCTTTGAGAAACAAAGGCCCAGGTTGACTTTGAGCTCCCAGGCTCAAGTAAATACTCTTCCCTCAGTGTTAAATGGTTTTGAGGGTTCTTCTGCAACCGACAGGTGTTTCAATAACACATGAAAATCTCATAAACTATAGTTTAAAAAATAAGGGAAAAGGATCGGCCACCTCTAAGAAGAGTGAATTCTATTATGTACCTGTAAAATAATGCAGTCATGTGCAGCCAATTCAAATGCAATATATAACATAACAGTAAGCTGAGCACAATATGTGAAGTGTGTCAGATGTATATTGAACAAAAGGAAACAGCAATTCTCCAACTACATGACTACAAGAAATGAGGTTTGAGGTCCAATGTAAAAATACAAATATGAAAAACTGTACCCATGTGAGGAGAGATGATATCACAAATATGAATTAAAATCACATTCTTCCTTAAGTGTTTCCAATAATACATAGTTTTGGATATATAAAGTGGTCCTGGATAAACATCAAATCAAAAGTTTAATAAGAGTGTGACCCAATAACCCATATTTTGTGTTTTGGCTGAAATAGTTCAGGTGTCTATATCTGAATCATTCCTAGAGAAGATAGTGTACTCTATTATCTATTGGAATGAACTCAACATCCAGCTGCAGACTAATCTCAAGATATCTCATCAAAATCATTGTTAATACTGATTTTATAAAAATTGATTGATGATTTCATGGACTTTGTGCTCAATGTTTACTAAATCAGTCTGACTAGATATAAATCCTACTGGCATGTCTCACTAACTATATATTAAAATATGAAATGATATGTCCTCTTAGCCAGTATTATTGAGTAGTTTTGGTATTATTCTTTCTTGAAAATGTAAACCATAGAAATGAATTTTGAAGCAATTCTTCAAACCTCAGGAAATATTTTCAAAATCAGATTATAAATTCACTTTCCAAGCACTATGCTAAGAAAAGTGTAGGATTTACTCAATGATGTTGAGTGTTCTATTGTGTTGTGGCTTATTTGAATGAACACAGCTATTTTTTCTCAAACATTTGGTCAGTTGACACAAATTTTTCAATCAAAAATAACAATAACCCTGCTTTGGGGTAGTGGTGGAACCAAGAGGTGGTGGCTCAAGAGACAGAGGAAAGAGGGTCTCTGAGTTTGAGGCCAGCCTGGTCTACAGAGCAACTTCTAGGGTAGCCAAGATTTCACAAAGAAACCCTGTCTCAAAAAAAAAAGTAAGCTGGGCAGTGGTGGCACATGCCTTTAATCCCAGCACTTGGGAGGCAGAGGCAGGCGGATTTCTGAGTTTGAGGCCAGCCTGGTCAACAGAGTGAGTTCCAGGATAGCCAGGGCTACACAGAGAAACTCTGTCTGGGGAAAAAAACTGTGTCCAAAAAACAGGAACAATAAAAGCAAAAGAGAGAAAGAAAGAGAAAGAGAGACAGAGGAAGGAAAGAAGGAAGGAAGGAGGGAAGGAAGAAAGATATAACAAGACTAAGGACAGAATAGTATGATCACCTCCAAAGGCAACCCTATAACTCTGCCCACTTCAACTGTCAGCTCACAAAACATGCTTCTAGGTATAAAATTACATAGAAAATTAAGTGCTCCATCCCTGACCAATCATTTCATCAATTATAATAAATTAAGAATTCAAATCAAAATAAAATTTAAATCATTCTATAATACTTTCGGATACCCAAACACAATGAAGAGCAAAGGACACCTGTTCTAACAGGTGAACTATGGGAACAGTGAACTACCAGAGTGTTGAAAATCAGAGTTGAGGCATGGCCATGCATTGTATTCCCTATCATAATTGTTGACTTCTTCCTGGCATATTTGCTTAATTGAAAGAAAACATATAGTCACTCTATTTCATTTTTTGCTAGCACTGCTACCAGTACTATTGTTATACATAGCAAGAAGAAAGAATTACTTAATAATATCCATGATGACCAGAATGAGAAGTGACAAAGATGGCCAGTAGTCTTTAAATGGGCTGTCTCAAGAAAAGCATCACAAATTTAACGCTTGAGATACAATCATAAATTGACAAACTATGTCAGTAGGATATTCCAGGATTTCCGTACTTACATTTTCAAAGATCTCTTCCTGGACTCCACTATCTCCAGAACCCAAACCAGGAGGAACACTGGGACTGAACGCCATGAGGTCTGTCTTTGGTGGTCCCTCTCCAGAACACACCCTCTGCCTCCTTTGCTGAGAGTAAGACCAGCTCCCCACCGCACTGGAGCACACCAGCATGGGTTTCCTGGGTCCACAGGTGACCTCAGTGGGCAATGCTGAGCATCGCAGGGCGGTGTACAACACCAGTGTGAGCACCAACAGGCTGGACACCGCACAGATGGCGATAATCAAATACACATTGGCATCCACTACAGATGATTCAGAGGCTGCTGTACCCGCCAACACCCGTGAAGAGGCCTTTGGTGCCTGGTTGCTTTCAACCAGAGAAATCAGCACTGTGGCTGTGGCAGTCAACGCAGGCTCACCATGGTCCTTCACCAACACCAACAGGCGCTGGCGCGCCGCATCTGCTTCATCCAGGGCACGAGTGATACTGATCTCACCTGTGTATAGTCCCACACGGAAGGGACTGCGCACACTGCCAGCTCCGAACTGGAGCTCATATGACAGCCAAGCATTATAACCAGAGTCTGCATCTACTGCGCGTACCTTCGCCACTACATGCCCTGAACCCACTGACCTAGGCACAAGCTCGCTCACTGCCCCGCCGGCTCCAACAGCTCCATGAGGCAGCAGTGTGGGCACATTGTCGTTCTCATCCAGCACAAACACCTGCAGAGTCACATTGCTGCCCAGTGCAGGCACACCAGCATCCCTCGCGCTCACCTGGAACTGCAGCAGCTCCAGCTCCTCGTGGTCCAGAGGCTGCAGCGCGAACACCTTGCCGCTCTCCGCGTGCACAGACACATAGCTCGACAGCAAGCGCTCGCCCATCCTCCGCTCTACCAGCGAATAGGACACCAACGCATTCTCCTGTGCGTCTGCATCCATCGCCGACACCGTGAAAATGTGCGCTCCAGGCTGGTTGTTCTCCTTTAGGAACACGGTGTATTCCGGCTGTGCGAACACTGGAGCATTATCGTTCACGTCAGCCACCTCCACGGACACACTGGCCGTAGCCGACAGCGAGGGTGAGCCCCCATCTCGGGCTGTAACCACCACTTCATAGTCCGCTGTGGTCTCTCGATCCAAAGCACTGTCCAGCATGAGCGAATAGTAATTCTTGAAAGTGGATACCAGCTTGAAGGGGACATGAGGAGACAGGGAGCAGCTCACTTGCCCGTTGACTGTAGAGTCAGGATCTGTCACGCTGATTAAGGCAATAACTGTCCCCACGGGAGCGTCCTCTCGAACAGGGAGCGATAATGATGTTACTGTTAACTTGGGAGCATTATCATTGATGTCCAGGACTTCAATTAAGATTGTGCAGTGACCGAACATTGGAGGACTGCCTTTGTCAACTGCTTCTGCTTGAATCTTCCATAAGTTTTTTTCTTCAAAATCTATTTTTCCATTGACTTTAATTTCTCCACTGACTGAATCTATATGAAAAGTGGCTTCTGTCTTAGGGGAAACATCCACCGCAAAGGAATAAAGAATTTGACCATTTGAACCTTCGTCCAAATCCGATGCATTAAGTCTAACGACCAAGGTACCATTTCTTGCATTTTCTACCAGCTTCACCCGATAGATTGCTCTGTCAAATGCTGGCGCGTTGTCATTTACATCTAGAACTGTAATATGTAACTCCAGGGTGCCTGTGAGCTCAGGTTTGCCCCCATCCGTTGCTTTAACCACTAAGTGAAGCTCTGAAGCTCGTTCTCTGTCTAAAGGTTTTTTTAACACTAGTTCGAGTGGTTTTTCCAGCTCATCTGTGGTTGGAACTTCCAGGGAGAAATATTCACTGGGACTCAGTCTGTAAGTCAGAAGAGCATTAGTTCCGATATCTGCATCGGAGGCGCCCTCTAGTGAAAAACGAGAATCTAGAGCTCTCGTTTCCGAAACAAAGAGATTCTTTTGTGGCGTTGGGAACACTGGAGGGTTGTCGTTAATGTCCCTCACCTCCACCTCCACGTGGAAAACCTGCAGCGGCCTGTCCACGATCACCTCCAGGTGGATGCTGCACTCCGCGCTCCGCCCGCACAGCTCCTCCCGGTCGATCCGAGAATTCACAAACAAAATGCCATTCTGCAGATTTACCTCCAGAAGGTCCCCGCGGTCCTTGGACGCCACCCTGAACAGGCGGGGCACCAGCTCCGTCAGCTCCAGCCCCAGGTCCTGCGCGATGCGGCCCACGAAGGTGCCGTGTTTGGCCTCCTCTGGGATGGAGTAGTGGAGCTGTCCGCTCCCGGCATCCCATGTTGCTAGGAGCAGAAGCCAAAGTAGCAGGCGCCAAGCTCCCTGGCTCAGACATCTGGAGATCACCACTGAAGCATTCTCTTTCCTTAAAAATCCATGAATATGCCATCTGAGATGCACACAAGTTCTAATCTCTTCTGGTCGGTTTCCTAATCTCATTTTTTAACCGAAACGCCGAGATCTCCGAACGTAGCTACTTCCCAACCCCTGAGAAACAGCGAATTATATCTTTGTTCTTAAATGCTACATATTTCGTGGACGGCAGCGACATCCAGTGGCTGAATGTGTAAGTGTAATTGTATGAGTGCATTTTTTCTTTAATTCACATCTTTGGTTTGCTTCTGTGGATTATTATCCCTATGTACACTCAGTGCCTTATATTACATTTCTTTAGCATGTGTGTATAATTAATATGCAACTTTTTATTCAAGCATAAAACCACAAGAGGCGATTCCTTTCTTGATCACACGATCATTATTAGGTAAACTTTGTCATGCCCTTAAGAGTCAAGGAATAATGAGAGGGCTATTATTTTACTGCATAGCAGGAGTAGGCCCTTTCAAATTACAATACTCAATTATTTTTGGCATTGCTTTAAGGTTAAGTAGATTTCGTTCAGACAGTTTCAAAAACCAATTCATTTGTTGGCCAGATTTTTGTGACTCCAAAGTCCACAGGAGAATGTAGAGAGCCCCAACTTCAGCACCGGTTATTTTTCCATTTACATTCTTCTATATGTCCCTAGTAACCACACAACTTTGGTTTCTCATCCACGCAAACTCTCCATGTCCCTCTTCCCACCCTCACGATAATGCCTCAATAGTAAGAAGGCATTGGTATAAGTGAGAGCAAACTAAACCTGGGATGCTTCTGTAGAGGATTGAGCACTTCACAAGTGCAAATTATTCTCAGACCCAAATTTGGACACATTTTTTACAACACTTATGACCAAGCCTGGCTCCTCAGGAAAAAAAAATATTTCCTTTGGAAAATCATCACTCTCCAGTGGCTAAACTATGGCTAGTACATGGGCTGAAAGGGATGGTTCTTGCACTTGAGAAAATGGAAATCGGTAACATGGAAAGAAATTTCATTTGATTACATTACACATTGACTAGAGAAACTCATTTTATATGAATTGACAAATTCACGACTACCGCTTTCAGAGTTTGCTACAAGAATCCATTGTTTCTATCTTTCAAACATTGAGTAGTCTCTGAATTCCTGTTGCCAAATGTATGCCCATCAAACCAACTTACCTTGAATTCAGACTTATATTTTCAAATGTTTGCAATTGTTCTTCACATTCCATGTATGATGGTGATCGGTTCAAGTATTTGCTTTTTGTTTTGTTTTGCTTTGTTGGGGGTGGAGTGGGTGGTGAGACAGTCTCTCTATGTACCTTTGGCTGATCTCCAACTCAACTTGTAGACCAGGCTAGCCTCTTACTCACAGAGATCTTCCTGCCTCTGGCTCCGCAGGTTTAAGTATTTGACTATGTAGATTGATAGGTTGAGGGAAGCTATCAGTGTCATTTGCATCCAAGGCAGTTTGTCTCTGAGAACTAGTAGTTTCAGGACTTTATTCTGTGTACTATAACATGCATCCCTCTTCCTCCTCCTCCTCTTCCTCCTCCTCCTCCTCCTCCTCCTCCTCCTCATCCTTCTTTTCTTCTTCTTCTTCTTCTTCTTCTTCTTCTTCTTCTTCTTC
>JADRCD010046842.1:5412-16055 GCA_019843815.1 Montemys delectorum | reverse complement strand
CTTCTAGCTTTCATAGTCTCTGGTGAGAAGTCTGGTGTAATTCTAATAGGCCTGCCTTTATAGGTTACTTGACCTTTTTCCCTTACTGCTTTTAAAATTCTTTCTTTATTTAGTACATTTGGTGTTTTTATTATTATGTGTTGGGAGGAATTTCTTTTCTGGTCCAGTCTATTTGGAGTTGTGTAGGCTGCTTCTATGTTCATGGGCATCTCTTTCTTTAGGTTAGGGAAGTTTTCTTCTACAATTTTGTTAAAGATATTTACTGGCCCACATTGGGAATCTTCACTTCTATACCCATTATCCTTAGGTTTGGTTTTCTCATTGTGTCCTGGATTTCCTGGATGTTTTGGGTTAGGAGCTTTTTGCTTTTTGCATTTTCTTTGACTGTTATGTCAATGCTTTCTATGGTGTCTTCTGCCCCTGAGATTCTCTCTTCTATCTCTTGTACTCTGTTGGTGATGCTTGCATCTATGACTCCTGATTTCTTTCCTAGGTTTTGTATAGCCAGGGTTGTCTCTCTTTCTGATTTCTTTATTGTTTCTATTTTCATTTTTAGATTCTGGATGGTTTTGCTCATTTCCTTCACCTGTTTGATTGTGTTTTCCTGTAGTTCTTTAAGGGATTTTTGTGTTTCCTCTTGAAGGGCTTCTAGCTGTTTACCTGTGTTCTCTTGTATTTCTTTGAGGGCGCTATTTATGTCTTTCTTAAAGTCCTGTATCCTCACCATGAGAAGTGATTTTAGATCTGAATCTTGCTTTTCCGGTGTAATGGTGTGTCCAGGACTTGGTGTTGTGGGAGAATTGGGTTCTGATGATGCCAAGTAACCTTGGTTTGTGTTGTTTATTTTCTTAAGCTTGCCCCACCCCCCACCCCCTGTGATCTGGTTATCTCTAGTGCTACCTGCCCTTGCTAAATGTGACTGGAGCCTGTCCTTCCTGTGATCCTGGTTGTGTCAGAACTCCTCAGAGTCAAGCTGTCTCTGGGATCCTGTGATTCTGGGTTCCTGTGATCCTGGGCTTGTTAGAGCACTTGGGAGTGTAGTGGCTTCCTCTGGGTGTTGTCGGACTGACTGTGAAGCTTGCGCCCAAGGTCTGCTCAGGACACCAGCCCAGACAGACTGGCAGCAATTTCTTATATATGCCTCTCCTAAGGGAAAATGAAGCTCCAGACTAACCAATCAGAAGCTACCATTTACCTTACAGTAGAGGCAATGACCCAAGTAAGGCGACTGAGTCACTGCCACCCTTTGAGATCATTCTTGGGACTCAAGCCTGAAAGGAAGAGAGAAGGCCAAAGGAGAAAAGAAAAATTTCCCAGATGAGGCAGAAGGCAGAGGAGGGGTTAGCATGGAGTCCCGCCAGTGCCTGTGTGGTGAAGAGGTCTTCTGGAAATCTCTCACACAACTGCTTGTTCAGTGTAATCAGAGCTAGTTTACATGACTTCATCTGACTACAGGGGAAAGGAGTCCATTTGTTTTGTCAAAATGCTCAACTCTAACCAGGATCCATCTGCAAGTAAGAAACAGGGAGACTGGTTATTAGGAGGCAATGATGTAGTTACCAAGAGAGGACATTTAGCCCTAGAGGGAAGTTCTCTTAGTGACCGCTGTACTTACCCAAGGCTCCTTGTTATGTAGATGTTCACTTACTTACCTTAAAGGTACACCCAAGGTGGACATGATGGCTCATGCCCAATTGCAGCACTCAGGACACTGAGGCAAGACTGTAGAGTTTGAGGCCAGCCTGGGCTACAGGGTACGAGCATGTCTCAAAAGCGAGGTGTTTAGGTTAATCTCTTAAATGGTATAAATCAGATCGATTATCAATATTGGAACCGGTGTCTATTATAGAAATACCACTTTTGGGGTTGGTTTGCAACATTGGATGAAGTCCAGGGCCTCACATATGCTAGACAGATTCTCTACCACTGAGCTACAGCACTCCTGTCTCACACCATTTTTTGTGGGTCTCTAAGTACTGTACAGCAGTGGGTAGACTGTTAAATTATTCAAAATAAGTTTGCTTATGGTTTTTTTTTTTTAGATATTTTCTTTATTTACATGTAAATTTTCCCTTTCCCAGGTTCCCCTCCAAAAAACAAACAAACAAACAAACAAAAACAACAAGAACAAACCCCTTTTGCCTCCCCCTTCCCCATACCTGCCACCCCACCCTCTCCCACTTATTGGCCCTGGCATTCCCCTACACTGGGGCACAGAACCTTCACAAGGCCAAGGTCCTTTCCTCCCATTGATGATCGGGTTTGCGATCCTCTACTATACACATGCTGCCAGTACATTCAGTCCCACCCTGTATAGTCCTTGATTGGTGGTTGGGTCCCTGGGAGCTCTGAGGGTACTAGTTAGTAATTGTTGTTCGTCCTAAGGGGCTGCAAACCCTTCAGCTCCATAGAACCTTTCTCTAACTCCTTCATTTGGGACAGTGTACTCAGTTCAATGACTGGTTGTGAGCCTCTACATCTGTATTAGTCAGGTATTGTCAGAGCCTCTCAGGAGACAGCTATATGCTTGTCCTTCCTTCAGTCTCTGCTCCATAGTTAATCTCTGCCACTCCTTCTGTGTGTGTTTGGTTCCCCTTTTTAAGAAGGAATGAAATGTCCACCTTTTGGTCTTCCTTCTTAAGTTTCTTGTGGTTTGTGGGTCATTCTTCCTATATTCCAAACTTCTGGGCTAATAACCACTTATCAGAGAATGCTTACCATGTGTGATCTTTTGTGATTGGGTTACCTCACTCAGGATCATACTCTCCAGATCCATCCACTTCCCTAAGAATTTCATAAATTCATTGTTTTTTATAGCTGAGTAGTACTCCATTGTGTAGATGTACCATACTTTCTGTATCCATTCCTCTGTTGAGGGACATCTGGGTTGTTTCCAGTTTCTGGCTATTATAAATAAGGCTGCTATGAACATGGTGGAGCATGTGTCCTTATTACATGATGGAGCATCTTGTGAGTATATGCCCAGGAGTGGTATGGCTTGGTCAAATTAATCAAAATAAGTTTGCTTATTAGGTTTTTTTTTTATTTTTTTATTTTTTTGGTAAAGAGAACACTTCGTTCCTGAGGACTGCGTCCATGAATGCCAAGGATGCCTCATTGCCTCAATCCAGAAAGGGCTGTAAAATGATCACAACCTAGAAGAATTTTAGGGGCTAAACAATGTACTTTAAGAGTTATACACAGCATGTAATATCATGTGCTTGGCACAGAAGACATTTGTACCAAATAGCAAATGTCAATTTTCTAACATCAATAATCTTACGCATTTTATAAATTGGAAAATGAAAATAGTAGAGAGTCCTGATGTACAGTGGGATGTTGTAGCACATACATATACTGAGAAATGACCACATTCAGCAATTATCTTGTGTATAAACATATACTTTCTTGTTTTGCCAAGATGTGGTGCCATTTACAATCCACTCTCTTGGTGCTTCTCATGACTACTCTAGCCACGGTCAAGTAAGCCGGATCTTTTGAACTTATTCCTCCTGCCTGCTTGAAATTTTGTGACCTTTGACCCACACATTCCCAAACCTCTCACCTTCTAGATTTACTGAGTAACCACCATATTGATCTGGTTCTAAGATCGTGATTGTTTTTTGCAGGACCCTTCTGTCTATTTAGGCATATAATGGTATCAAAAGGACATTTCTCTTTGCAATTCTTTGTTTCTGTGAATACTTTAAGGTATCATTTGTTAAGTAACTGACTACTCTGATAAAAAAAATCATACAGTAGAACTGTACTGATGTCTCAAAAAAAATGATTCCCATTATGTTCAATTGACCTTCATAAATAAATTAAAATAACAAGTAGAATCAGAGACATAGGACACAGTGTGACTGTGCTCATTAGCTTCAACTGTCACTTTAACACAACCTGGAGATACCTGAGAAGGGAGTCTCAATGGGTCAGATTGTCCTGTAAGCATGTCTTTCATTGATAGGTGATGCAGGAAGGCCACTCTGGGAAGTACCATTCCCTAGGTAGATCATTGGGCAGCACAAGAAAGCAAAAACAAGTGTGAGTCTGAGAGCCAGCCAGCAGCATTTCTTTATGATTTTTGCCTCAAGTTCCTGCTTGAGTTTCTTCTGTGTTTAACAACACGTTGGCAGCTGGAAAAAGTAAGTCTCATTATCTATAAGTCAAAAAGGGCTAGTCACATTTGTTTTTAAAATGAGTCACAGCTGGATGCACCCAGTTCCAGGTTTTCCAAAGTCTTGGTGTTCCTCACGGCTATGTGTCATATTGGCATTGTGGGGTTGGTATGAATCCACCAAAAGCACCCCTTCGAGTATCTCCATGCTAATGCAGTTAAAATGAGACCAAGCCTGTTGAGGTAGAAGAGGAGGAATGCAACAGGAGAGCTGTTCCAGGCAATTCCCCCGCACTTGGGATTCAACTATATTGGAAAAGAACTTCACAACTAAAAATACCACTTGAATGAAAATGGAGAGCAAGCATCTGTGAGTATGCTTCAAGCTTTAGCATTCTTTGTCTATATTAACCTCACACACTCAGAGATGTAATAGCGAAAGTGCTTAGCCTTGCAGTGTCAAAGCTATACAAGTCTAAATAGCATGATGGCACAAAACTGCTTTAACGTCAGTAAAATAATACATAGTTCATGCACGATGAAATTTGTCTGAAGTGTTTGTCCTTGAGTAATCAATTCTTAACGCTTGGAAAACACTGTGTGCTGAAGAAGAAGTCAGGGAGGAAGAAAACTTAGTTTTTCAAAGACTAGGAAATTTAGGGGACTTCTAAATGAGGAAAAGGCAAAATGAGTCTAAGATCCAATTAAATTGAAATATACAAATGGAAGAACATGCAGACATTGTCTTGTCAAGATCTGGTTCTTGCCAGGGTCTTGGGACAGAGGTGATCCATTGACTATCTTTAGTGAAAGGAATATAGAGTCTGCCCCTAGTAAACAAATAGACATGTAGGAAGAGGAGGAGAACTGCTAAGAGGAGATAAATGCAAAGAAAGAAAGGAGCCACTAAGGTTTGATTTCTCCAATACTGGAGAACTTTGTCCTCTTCCTACCATGGAATTCTCCAGGAGGGTGTTTACGGGTCTTGAGCTGAGTAACAAGAGCAGGTGTCCCTGCAGATACATAGTGATTTGTGAACAGGAGATGTACTTTTTCTTAGTTGAGCTATTTCCATTTTTGTAATGCTGAGGACAGACTGGTTAGCCAGGGCCACATCATCTTGTAACTTCTAACTTTAAACACTAACAGTTAACTGTAATTATAATAATTTGATTCCCAGAACTAAAGTGATTCATTTTTCCAGATTCTTTTGTGCTCCATTGCTATCTAGTAAATGGCCAGCCAGAAAAGATGTTAACTGGTCACCCTGTATTCTTATTCTTATTCTTATTATTTTGTTTTTTATTTTTCAAGACAGGGTTTCTCTGTGTAACCCTAGCTGTCCTGGAACTCACTCTGCACACCAGGCTGACCTTGAACTCAGAAATCCACCTGCCAGTGGAACTTCATACCCAACTCCCTCTCTATGCCAGTGCTTATTCTTGATTGAGTTTGCAAAGGTCTTGTCATACTGTGAGTTCACTTGTTCAACTGCTCTCCTGTGACCTGAAGATACTTTTTCCTTGTAGTTATCCACAGCCGTAGTTTTTACACTCCTGTCCCTTCTTCCTCAGTGAACCCTAAATCTTTGAGGGGAGGGTGTGTGGTATATATGTATCATTTAGGACTGAACATTCTTCATTTTCTTATTCTCTTCTCCTTGGCCAGTCTTGGATTTCTGTGTTGATCATCATCTATCTATTTTAAATCGAGTTTCTCTGGTGGGGGTTGAAAGATGCCTTAATCTATGGGTATGATGATATGTTAGAAGTTGATTTACTTTCAGGTCTATTTAGGAGAATACTAGCAGTAAGTTCTATCCTAGACTCTTTCATCTCTCCTGATAGATGGTCCTTATCCTGATAGTAGTGACAGATATTGGTTTTATCTTGTGAAGAACATTTTAAATTCAAACAAAAAGTGGTTGGTGACTCCCAAAACATTCATGCCACTATTGCACCAGCAGTCAATGTCTTGCCCAGTTGAAGATTCTTGTAGCTCACAGGGTTCACAGCTGGGTGAGACTGATGGTTGCATTTCTCACTCAGTAACATGTGTAACACCTTCCAGTACTCTGAAAGCGAGCCAGTAGAAATGTTAGCTTTGACTAGATATGTTTCATCTGTAACACCCATCGAGGCCAGGACATTACAAAGGGGCATTCAAGGGAGGAAAGATAGGATGCACTGGTATAGTTAAATGGGAATTATGGGACAGAAAAAGATAAATCAGGGTGAAGGAGGAGAGGGTAGAGGAAGGAAACTGGGGGGATTTAGTAATACTAGTCTTGTCCAAAAGAAGTCATATGGAAATTATGATTGCTGAGGCTTCCTAATCTAGATCTGTGTGCATACATACATAAAAAGAGTTAAAGTGGAGTCACCTTATAACAGCCAGCAGTGTCCCTAGTAGACACCAGATGCTAACAAACAAGCACCTAATTCATGATTACTCTTTAGAGTTGTCGGCAAGTGAGATCCCAAAGACACCTCTCTATGTGTTGTCGACATCAAGGCTGCCACCATTGCTCTCTGTTGCCCTCCAGAGCCTTACAGTAAGACCCTACTGCTGCAGACACTACATACTTGAGTCCCTGGGAACACGGAGAGATCAAACTGGTTTTGTGTTGTGGTAAATATCCAACCCAAATAAGCCCGGACAAAGAAAACACAACTCAATTAGTATGAATACAAGCTGCATGCCTAGGTTGGGCAGATCTACCACTGCACTATCATTTTCCCCATCTGTGGATCCCTTATAACTTGTGGTTTCTCCAAGCTATGTGCTTCTGCTCCACTTCTCTTCCACTTCCTTTGTACTCTTCTCTTCTTCCATCTCCTCCTTCTCTCCCAAACTTTCAGCTCTACCTTCCCTTCTCCAGGCTCTAGCCTTTATTTTACAAATTAAGGTGGGGAGAAGGTTCACAAGAAGCCACCTGAGTATTTGACTCATTCTTCCCAACCTCCCTTGAGAGAGAGAAATACAAAATACAAGCGTCAAAATACAAGCAATCCCAGGGCTATCCACAAAACTACCGAACTTACAGTCTTTAACTGACTTTTACCATTTGCCCCCAGCAATGGTGGAACAAAAGGAGACAACTTTTTAACCCTTTCCTAAGTCCTTCTTCTAAAACCTATAGAAAAAGTGTCCTCTGTAGTCTCCTCAGAGTCTTCCCCATGTTGTTGTCTATGGCATTAGTAACCTTGAACAAATCTATTATAGACAATCTAGATCAATGCCCTCCTTGAACCCCAAGTCCAAAGGCTTTCAGAACACTGGGTCTTGCTCACACTAAATATGTGTTCTACCACTGTCCTATGCTTACTGACTTTAAACAATTTACCTATAAATGAAATCCTTTTGCTTCCTTGGGAGCTGTGCTTCAAGGCTTGTTTTTGACATAGCACTTGATGCCCTTGTGTTGTACGAAACAAACATTTTTCAGCATATAATTTCATGAGGGAATTTGGGGAGCAGAGTACGGCTGCATTCTAATGTACTAAGGTGCGTCTCTCAAAGGCCACTGGTGTTCCTGATTTACTCTGTTCTTGCCGCCTGTCAGACTTGGAGTGCTTTGCTGCCTGCTTTCAATGCTTGTATTTCTGAAGTTTGTGACTGTTGGGTCCCTCCTTCCTGCCTCAACTCTGCAACATCAGAGCTTACCACCAGAGACTGTCAACTCACGCCTGCTGTGCCTAGAACAAAGGCCCACTACACTGAGTTCCACCTTCGAGGATTCCAGAGGAAGGTATGCCTGGTGGCTGGCTGAGGACATTGTTGAATGTAAACAAACTGACTGCCTGAGGACATCTTCTGACAGCCAAGCCACTGTTGACCTCCACCCCCACCACGGGCTGCACCTCCAACCTCGCCCGTGCGGTACACTCTGAGCTGCTGCCCTCAAGAGCAGGCACGCCTGACAGCCCAGCTTCCCCTTGACTCTTTTCTGACGCTTTCCTGACTCCTCCCGTATTGTTTATGTCATGCAAATATCATTGTAACCCAGAGATCCAGCTTTGCTTTCTCGTGTACATATAAATCCTGAACCCCAAAAGTAAACTGGGAAGCCTTGATTGGAACGCAACTTGGCTTCGTGTCCTTTTGTTCTCGAACTCCTGTGTTTCAGGTCATTTTCTCCCTTCGGCCGAGAGAGACCCCGGTTCGTGAAACTGCGGGACAGTTTCATGTGACCCCTGGAAAAGATCCAGAATGACAGCAGTACCCCTAAACCATAGTCCAGTTTAACATTTTATTTCCCCCTCTAGGTCATACTCCAAACTATGGAAAAAATCAGGATATTTCATCTCTATTTTGCAAAGCACTTTAAATTTTTTCAAAACCTTTTTAACTACAAAATTAAGCGGTTGCCAGAGACAGCCTCTGTTCCAGTTGTTAGGGGACCCACATGAAGACCATGCTGCACCTTTGTTACAAAGTGCAGAGGGCCTATGTCTAGCCCCATGCATGCTCTTTGTTTGGTGATTCAGTCTCTGTGATCCCCCATCAGCCCAGATTGGCTGCCTCTGTGATGCCCTTGATCCCTCCAGCACCCTCAATCCTTCCCTCAACTCTTCCAGAAGACTCCTTAAGCTCTGCCTAATGTTTCCATCAGCTTCTGGGTGGAGCCTCTCAGAGGACAGTTATGCTAGGCTCCTGTCTGCAAGCATAACAGAATCATTAATAGTGTCAGGGATTGGTTCTTGCCCATAGGATGGGTCTCAAGTTGGGCCAATCCTTGGTTGACCATTCCCTCACTCTCTGCTCCATTTTGTCCCTGTGCTTCTTGTAGGCTGGACAAATTTTGGGTCGAAGGTTGAGTGGGTGGGTGTTTCTGTTGTCTTTCTGTGAATCTTGTTCCCCTAAATGGACTGCCTTATTTGGTCTCAGTAGAAGAGGATTCACTTAGTCCTACTGTGACTTGATTGGCCAGGGCAGGGTGGTATCCATGGGGGTTTTCTCCTTGTCTGAGTATTAGAGAAGCATGGTAATAGGAGAGATTTCGATATGGATGTAAAATGAATAAATAAATAAATGAATGAATAAATCAGGAATCTAAAACAACGGATTTGGATAACTAAGCATTCATAAATGACAAATCAGCTTTAAAACTTCCCTTTCTTAAAGAAAATTGAAAATCACATCAGGACTGGGTGAATGATTCCAGTCAGTAAAGTACTTACATCATCAACATGAGGACCTGAGTTCAAATCCCTTGCATCCATGTAAAAAGCTTGGTGTAGTAGCATGTATGTCTGTAACCAGGCCCTCGGAGGGAGGAAATGTGTGGAGACAAGTAGATCCCTGGAAGTCATTGGTCAGCCAGCCTAGCTAAAGTAATGAAGCTCCCAATTCAGTGAGAGACCTTGTCTCAAAAATAAAATGAAGCCGGACCCGTGGTGGCCCACGCCTTTAATCCCAGCACTTAGGAGGCAGTGGCAGGCAGATTTCTGAGTTTGAAGCCAGCCTGATCTACAGAGTGAGTTTCAGGACAGCCAGGGCTACACAGAGAAACCCTGTCTGGAAAAAAACAACAACAAGACAAAATAAAAGTAAAATGGAAAGTGACCTAGGAAAACATCTGACCTTGACCTCTGACCTCCACGTGCACTTGCACACACACGTGCACACACCCACAGGAACATGGGCCTACAATGTGCATACCTAGTCCAGTTTCAGGAACCCTGTCACTAAATAAATGGATGGCTGTACAGGTTATGAGCATTACTTTTTCTTAAAGATTGTTAGAATTCAGCTTTTGGGTTTCAATCTGGAGACATAGGTCTTTGTACTTGAATGTAGAAAGAATAAGTCCAAAACTATTGCTAAGAAATAAGGTTCAACATGACACCTAGTGTTGGATGTAGGACTCCTTCACTTAGGGTCATGTTATGTTGTTTTAAGAGGATTTCAAAGCATTATGAACTCTGGGATATTTGATCAAGACAATTTACCTAGCTGTGAATTGGCAATATCCTTACAAAGGTTGTTGATTGGTTGTTAGCTTATGATGACAAAACACCTGAAATAATCAAATCCTAAGGAAGATATTTATTATTATTGGTATTGTTGGTATTATTATTATTATTATTATTATTATTATTATTATTATAATATTTGGTGGTGGTAGTTGTGTGTGTGTTTGCACATGTGCCAGGGCATGTGCGCAAAAGTCAAAGAACAACATTCAGGAGTTGACTCTTGGTGGTGTATTTTGTTAATCTACTTTATTTGGATTCTTTTTATCTCTACCTTCCTTCTAGTCCTTATTCCACCCTAATCTCTTCCACCCGCCCCCCCCCCCCCCCAACACTGGGAAGCAAGAAAGAAGGATAGAGGGAAGGAGGTGCGGTCTCTTTAGACTGCTTACTGCTGATTAGGGTTGCTGGGTTCTTGGGGGCAAGTCTAATCTTTGTAGTCAGGATAGCTCCAACTTCTTGTCAGATCACAATAATAGCAACCAGGAGTAGCCTCTTGCTTCTCTTTCTCTTCCTCCTCCTCCTCCTCCTCCTCCTCCTCCCCC
>JADRCD010046829.1:3572-18763 GCA_019843815.1 Montemys delectorum | reverse complement strand
CTTCTTCTTCTTCGTCTTCTTCTTCTTCTTCTTCTTCTTCTTCTTCTGAGATAAATTTTGAGTTTCCATTTTTTTTTATTTTAAGTGGTTGTAAATGAAGAGAAGAATAATATTTTGTAATCCGTGTCTGTCTTGTGAAATTGATACTTTAGTGCTCTACAACATTATAAGAGCAAAAGCATGCTAATTCATTTGTATATGCTTTCAGGCTATCTTGTTCTAATCGCAGTATTCATCAGTGTAAACAGATGCATTTCTGAGAAGCCCTAATACATTTATAATTTAATACTTTATATAAAAATATTGACTAGTATGTTGGATCATTTTTATAATATTTTCTGTGCTTTGTCTTGTTTCCATATTTTCTAAAATTAATTTTACTGAATTGTTGTTTTTAAAATTTAAAATCCTATTTCATGCGTGTCTGTGAGTATGTGAATCACATGAGTACAGGTGATAGGGAGGCATGTAGAGCATAACCAATCACCTACAAATGGAGCAATAGGTAATTTTGATTCCCCAACATAGGTGCTGAGAACTGAATCCAGATCCTATGGAAGCGCAACAGGTTACCTCCTGAGCACTTTTTTTTTTCAGGTTCTGAAATGGATTTAATAAAATTAAATTACCTAGGAGGTGGAAAAATGGTTCACTAGAGTCCATGCTGTTCTTGAAGAGGATCCTGGTTTGCTTCACAGCTCTTACAATGTGTCCCACAACCATTTGTAACTCCTGTTCAAGGAATCCAGAACCATGTTTTGACTTTTATGGGTTCAGTGTGGACACTGAACAAATGTAAATGCGAGCAAGCACTCATGCAAATAAACAATTTGAATCTTTTTAAAAATTAAAGTATTACCTAATGATTATAATAAATCATATTTAAAAATATCATTATATTCTTCTCTTTCTACCAAATGGGTGAAAGAATAACTATCACTATTTGGTGAAAGGAAGTTCAAAGACATTTTATTTTGAAAGTTTATTTCAAATGTCATTCAGATAATGGTATGTGTCTCTTAAAGGAGCATTTCTGCTTTGTATGACTGGGCATTTTCATTGCTTGTTTACTTTCTGAGTTTGAGGTGCTCAATTAAAATTTCTGCTAATAACAGTGTTTGGCAGGAGCTTAAGGTTAAGTAGTCCAAGGGCCTAAAGATTATTATGTGTGGCTTGTAGCCAGGAAACCTCTCTAACTGAAGCTCCCACGAGGTTAATCTACCCAACCTTTCAGACATCAAATGGTTTTCTGCAGTCCTAATTACAGCCTTCCTCAGAAAGAGCCTCCTATTGAGAACACGCTGAAATGGACTACAGAGTGTGTTCTGTTCTCTGAGTGGGGACAGTGGGTTATGCATTGAATGCCAATACCTGTAGATCCTTTCAGACCTGTCCTTTCTTAAGCAGGATGTGAATATGAATGTGTGAATGTATATGTGGTGTGCACATGTGTCAGCACATGTGTGTGTGTATGACTGTACTATGTTTGTGCTTTTATGTTTTGTGTGTATATATGCATGTGTGTGCATGTGGTTGTGTATATATATGGTGTGTGTGTCTGTGTCATTGAGCTAAGTGAAAGAACAGGTTTCTATACCTCCACACAGACAACGTATTACAGCAGCGGTTCTCAAACTTTCTAATGCTATGATTCTTTAATACAATTCCTCATGTTGTGGTGACCTCTAACCATAAGTTGTTTTGATTTTCATTTCATAACTGTAATTTTGCTACTGTTATAATGTAAATATCTGAAATACAAGGTATGGATAATGAAAGAGCCCTTCAACACCCAAGGAAGTCATGACTCACCGATTGAGAAGCATTGTATTAGAGAATAGCAACAATCGTGCTGGTAGCATTGTCTGTGCTACATCATATTAGTGTGAAGGAAAAATCTTACATTTGAGGGTTGCCATCTATATACTTTTTGGTTTGGATATTTTTTTGTAAAGGAGAATGGTGGAGAATTCAACAAGTGTTGAGCTCATTATACTGAGATCACCTCAGCCAAAATAGCTGAACCATCACTCACAATTATATACATAAATCTCCTGAAATAAAGTAATTTTATAAGTTCTTTATTCTGTATTCTGTTATTGGTGAGTAGATGTGTATCTTTCACTGTGCCTTTGAGCAATCTAGAAAGTTTATCTGTGTTGCTTCCCTGAACAAAGCAGAATTTAATGAGATTTACTTTAGGGACAGGTAATACAATTGTATTTCATGGATTTACTTATAGATCACAGAGCCTTCCTCCAGGCGTCTAACATAGAGACTAATTTGACCTCTAGATGCAAATTATCATTGAATGTGGAGGTTCTGCCATGACCTGAATAGCAGTAGTTGTCACATCAAACTATTTTTGTTATCATAGCATTTGGTGGAATTTCCCTGCCCAAGTTGGGAGTTCTGCTTTTGGCCTGATAAGAGAGACCTGTGCAGAGAAAAGGAAACCTATGCCATCAGCTGCTGACATGAAGTGATTTATGTCATCAATCACATCTAGGGGTTGGGCTTATGGGTTTTTGCCTTTATAAGCCTGCTGCTTTGCAATAAAGTTGAGTCTTGATCAGAACTTTGTCTTGGCTTCATTCGTCTCTCATCCCTGTCCTTTAATTCCCAGACCCCCTTCGAGGTACCTATGTTGACTGGTAGTCACAAGTTGACTACAATTGAAGAAATATCCCTCACTGAGGCTTCCTGTTTATTTCTTATATTTTAATTAATGCAGGTTAGTTAGTTATAAGCTTATCAAAATTAAGGACCACCGATTTTAGTAACTCATTTAATTTTTTTATTTGTGACTATATTTCCAAACATTGCTAATTTTTAAATTCTCTTAGAAAAAGTCTTTATTTTAAATTAAACTTACTAAGTATCTTCCATATATATATATATATAACAGCAACTTTTCAGGGAAAAAAGAAATGAACCAAACACACATTTCTCAATAAGTCTTCTAAGTATTTAGATTATTCATGTGAGAAAAAATAGGGTGAAACTTTATCCATATTCATAACCAACCCTCATGAACTAGTTAGTGCACAAAAAGATATGAAGGTAGAAAGGGCGAAGTTGAAGGGGGTGAACAGATGTTCAAGGTTGACACATGGTGATATTGGAAGCTGCAGAGATGGCCTGGAATAAACAATCCATTCTGTTCCTGGATACAGGACACAGACTTGGTTCTCAAACCCACATCAGTTACCTCACAACTTCCTAAATGTCCAGTTACAGGGAATCCAGCACCTGGAGCTTACAGGTATCTGCACATACTTAGAGCACATAAATGCATACACATGCATGCAAAGCCATTATTATGTACAATTGGTGTATAACAATAAAATATTTTAAACGACAAGATGTTCTTAGATGAGTACTCATTATGGAGTATGGCTTTTATATTTATATATATTTTGGTCATATGTACACTCCATTCTTCCCCTCCAACTCATTTCCCTTGTTCCCTTATTCCAAGGCTCAGGGAACCTAAAGCAAGAACAGAAGGGAAATTTTAATAATGGAAACTGAAAAAGAGCCCTTTGATACAGTTATTTTCTGGACAGACACATAGTGTCTATGCTTACCTTAATGAGAAAGGTTCATGGTAATCTAGTCAACACTCTATTACATGGGCAACTGACCCAATGGTGGTTTTCTGCATATGCATATGCCTGTAACCAAAATGATTAAAACCAAAGATAAATGAATAACAGGTGATTAAAATCTAAACAAAAGATCCCAGTGGTGGAAATATGGTGTATATTTCTCCTCATTACGTTTTTCTGGAAACTACTTCTGGAGTTTTCTATTTATAATTCATTGTACACTATACTAAAGCCTTCCAAATATTACTCAGTTGTGTGTCTAGCAGACAAAACTCAACATATTTTTATTCAATATCACATCAGGACCATGTTCATCAGAGGTAACTGTTTGATTTACATGTAAATTAGGAACATATTAAGACAGCCAGGAAAGTATGATACAGATGAGATATTTCTTCCAAATAAAAGCTATTGAATACTTTTCTCTAGACAAATATTGACTTACAGAAAATTAATTGATTATGTGTATAATTTGATTCAGAAATAAAGATGCAGCTAAAAATTAATTAGAATCTATAATTAGTGCCTATAATAAAGAAACTCTTTCCTCTTTTAGCAGAAAAATGGGATGTCATTGTAAGGCTTAACCTTCTAAATGATAAAAAGTAGTTGGAGAGTACAGCATGTAACAAGTCCACACTAGCAATGGGCATGTAATGTTCAAGGGTCTATTTAGCTAAAGGAAATTTGCTTTAGAGACACTTAAATCCTGTTGTATTTTCCCTCCCATCGTTAAAGATACAGGTTTTGAAAACTTACCGACACAATATTACAAAGACTGATATAAAAATTTCATTGGTTCCACTGTCTTTATCTAGTTTAACCTTGGATGAGCACATTCTTAGTGGTGTGTTTACAGGCGAAAGTTATTTGATCTCAGAACAACATGTATTCTTCAGTTGGCAAAGTAAGCTTATTTTTGTTTGAACTATTGAAAGGGAGACAAAGAGGCCATGTTAAAAAGTAAAGAAAAGGAAAGCATATATATATGTATTCCATGATGTCTCGATGGTAGATAAAACTCTAATTATTAAGCTTGAATCAAGAGCAAGGACAAACATCAAACGCCAATTTAGACTTTAGGTCTTTTAACTGATTAGGTTTTATATGCTTTTTTAAAATTATTTCACATATATATATATATATATACATATATATACTATTTCATAGTGTGTATTGTCATATATAAGGGGAGATTCTGATGGTAATGTCCTGTTCTGGAATCTGTTCTTGATTTGTCAATAAACAGGGCCAGAAGCCAATTGCTGGGCAGAAGGAACAGATGGGTCTTCAGGAAAAGGAGACAAAGCGAAGGAGAGAGAGGCTTTTCTGCCATGCTTTGGAATGAGTAGAACTCAACAATTATGTAAGGTCTCGGGGAGATGGGGCTCTGGCCTCTGCTACAGGCAGGAGGCCAAGATTTTTTTTTTTTTTATCAGGGGCTAGTTTAGGGCAGGTGGGGAAATGGAGATAATAACTTGGTAAGGGCAAGATTTTCCAAGTGGGAGGTATCTGAGCCCAGCAATTGTAGCTTGGAAGGTAACCTGTAAAGTGACAAGCTATGTGTGTGTATGTCTTTTATCTGAGGATTCAAGGGTCTCAGGTGGGAGGTGGTAGCACAACCCCTCCTAGAGCAAAGGCAGTTAGAAAGAGAAACCAGATTTGGGCTGATATGGCAAATCCCAAAGCTAAGCCAGGTGGAACAAAAACGGAGTGGGGCGGGGCTGGTAGCGAGGCAGCTCCTGGGCAAAGACAGTAGCATTTTATAAAACTACACACAACTTTGATATTTGCTGTCTCATGCACTTTGTGGTCATCCTCCTACCCTGTTGAATCCTGTTCTCAACTATTTTCCATCCCAGTTTCATCCCCTGTTGCATACGTCTTATGCAGGTAATCATGGCTACTGTTAGTTCATGAATCATGAATCAGTGTCCATGTATGTCCAGAAGATAGCATCCTGGAGCTTTCATGTCCATCCTCAAACTCTTATACATTCGCGGACTCCTTTTACAAGAAGGTCCCTGTTTTGCAGTGTTCCTTGGTCTTTGAAGTTGATAACAATACATGTCTTATTCCTAGCTAAACACTGAGCAGTCACTCTTTTCAGACTATTTTACTGTTATGTGTGTGTTTGCCTTTAATATTATGTATTGCACAAAGACGTATCAAGAGTGAAAATAACCAGCCCTCTTCTATGAGTCTAAACTGATTACTTTTCAGTTGAAAATTAATATTCATATCTATCTGCCCATATGTACCTTGAGCTGTTTATTACATCTGGAAACAGAAACATTAAACAACAATTATTATCTGCACAGAAAATAAAAAATAAAAACCAAATAAAATATAACTTTACTACAAAACATATACAAAAGTTATAAAGTCAAACACTACTTTCCTAACAATAAATGTCAACATCTTTATACAGTGTTGTAAATTGACAGTCTCCCATACTTGGTAGAAAATTCAAAGGTTACAGTGTCCAGCATAAAAATGGTCATCTAAAATCAAACAAATCAAACAGGGATAAGGGAGAATGCAAAGAAAGTACACAGACATTACAATGCTAATGGTATACTTAAAAGTCTACGTGACAGTGAAAAAGTAAAGCATGATAATCTAAGCAATAGAACTTCCCTAATGAAAATACGAATGGAAAAACATAACAGGAGTTGCTTGTGGTGGTTAATAGTGGCTGTCAGCTTGACAGACCCAGCATCTGTGCACATCTCTGAGAAATTACATAGTTTAGGTTAATTGAAGTGGTAAGACCTATTTCAGGTGTGGACAACATCCATCCATGTGCTGGCATCCTGGAACAAAGGAAAATGAGATGCCAAGGGCACAGGAGTACTGAGATCCCTCTGCTTCCTCATTTCCCAGGGCCCCAAGCTCCTGCCTGTATATTTTCACAGCAGTGGGCCATACCTTGGAAATCAGAGCCAAAGTAAACCCTCCCTTAATCTAACTGGACATATGACTGATATGGTACTAAAATGCTGTTTTGATTTTACTCTAGCTTCATTTCTGTGGTTGCAATTAAACACCCTGATTTAAAAAAAAGAGAGAAAGATTTTTTTTTATTAAAATTCTAAGTCATAGTCCATCTTTATGGGAAGTAAAGTCAGGAACCCCAGAAGGAACGTGAAGGCAGGTTCATGACTGGCTGCAGGCCTATCCTCAGTTTGCTTTATTATATGGTTTAGGACCACGTTACAAGAGAATGGGGTCACCAACATTGGTCTGAGTACTCTTACATGAATTAATATTCAAGATAATCCCCAACAAACATGATCACAAGGCCATTGAATCTAGATCATTCCTCAAATACCCCTATAGATTTAAAACCTTTATTTAGGGTGCTAAATGCCAAGTCTAAGTCACTCATTTTAGCAAGACTACTATTTTCTATTTCTTATCACCTTTCATATGCAAGTTGGTTATTCAGTCTTAGGCTCCTGTACATGGTGACATCTGAGCACCTTTGTTTGTATCCAGCAAAAATCCCATTGGATCTACAAGATCCTTCTCCTTGAGGTTATCTTTTATTGATTTTGCATGCAGTGATTCTTCCAGTGTATTCCTTGGTGATAAATGACCACTAGTTGCTACATCTACAGTTCAGTCAAGTTCCGCTTGAGGCATCTTGTCCTCCACTTCAATATTGAATAATTGGCATTAGAGCACTAACAAATGCACTACCATTTTATTTTGGGGTTTGTACCCCAGTACACAGTAGCTGTTGTATCCCACCGTATTGTTTTATGTTTTAAAAAAGTTGGAGAAATCTAGATTTATTGTTATTAAAAGTTAGTAATATGTTCATATGTACTTTAGCTTGTGTTGTCAGTACATATAACTTTTACATCGAAGTTTCAACTGAACTGAAACATTCCTTCCTGGAGAGAGGAGGAAGACTCATAAGATTCAGAAAGATCATTAAAGTTAAGAAGCAGAGGAATCTCAGAAAGCAGAACCAGGCATCTCACACATTAAGAGAGACCCAGTGTCTCTCTCTCTCTCCCAGTTAATGTAGGCAGCCAACTGCCTGCTAGAGGGCCGCCTGGAGCTAGAGAAGGAGTCACTGGAATGGAGCCTTCATTCATTACTATAGAGTTTTTAATCATCTTTCTGTAGTGAGAGCTGCAGTCACCCATCCTTCGGCAAGCAATCCTAATGAATTCAGTTGTTCACCTAGATAGACTTGTGTAGAATGGTTTCTTTGATCTGTCACTGGTGATCTATCTGGGATGTCTAAACATTTGTCTCTATATCCTTAGGAAACATCATCTTCTAACAATAAATGACAGATACGCACAAATAAAGACACAAATATATATGTGATATAGGACAATCCAATAAGATGTTTTTAATTGCTATAAAGTTACAATGCATGAATAGTAAAGTCAATTAAGGACAAATATCTCTGTGTATAGGCATTTTGGATTTGAATATGATCATGTTAACATTTGTCATTATTGAGAAAACTAGTTATTCAATACCTAATGGTATTTTTGAAAAGCCCCGATTTCTTTCCCTAAAGCAGTACATAAGGCACAAGTATCACTTTTGAATCAATAAAAATATAACTCCTGAAATGGGTGAAATCCAAAGATAAATGTAGCAACTTAAAGAAAATATGAATGCATTTTCTCATCTCCAGATAAAGGGCAAGTTTTCCTCTATTGCTACAAATATAGAAGTGAATAAAACACAAACAGTATGTATGCACATTCCACATTTAGGCACAGCATTCAATGTGAATGTATTCACAAGACAAAACCTTTTATAAGTGGATATAACAAGAGTTGATAAGATCATGGTGTATGGACAGCTGATAACTCTACCTTGATAAAGGAACTAAAATAAAAATGGATGACATTATATGTTGACATGACATTTCTGATGCAATATTTGCTTACAAGCTAATTATACAACCTTGAAAAGATACATAACATTCCCCAAACTTTCTATTCTAGTAGTTAAGTGTCATGTCTTACATATGATTTTCATTATTATTTTAACACACTAGCCTAACCTTAAAAATCAAAACATCCCATGATCAGTTTAGTGGCTGGCTGTGAGCATCCGCTCTTGTATTTGTCAGGCTCTGGAAAGCCTTTCGGGAGGCAGTTATATCAGGCTCCTGTCAGCATGCACTTCTTGGCATCCACAATAGGGTCTACATTTGGTGACTGTATATGGGATGGATCCCCAGGTGTGGCAATCTCTGGGGTCCCCAATGAAGAAGGTAAGGAAAGGACTGAATGGGCTGAAGAGGTTTGCAACCCCATAGAAAGAACAACAATATCAATCAACCAGAGCTCTCAAGAACTAAACCGCAAAACAAGGAGTACACATGGAGGGACCCATGGCTCCAGCCATAAATGTAGCAGAGGATGGCCTTGGCAGGCATCAATAGGAGAAGAGGCCCTTGGTCCTGTGAAGGCTTGATGCCCCAATGTAGGGGAATGCTAGAGCAGGAAGGAAGGAATGGGTGGATGGGTGGGGATACACCCTCATAGAAGCAGGAGGAGGGGGGATGGAATAGGGAATTTCTGGGGGGGGATTTGGAAAGGGGATAACATTTGAAATGTGAATGAACAAAATATTCAATAAAAATGACTAAGAAAAAAATCAAAACATAAAAAATACAAGATTTAAGAATTTGTTTTCTGTTGCTAAAATAAATTATTTTTTGGTTATTAAATGTCAAGTCATTGGGATGGAGCTCTGGCACAAAATAGCACTGGCTTCTTTTGTAGAATACCTGGGATAAATTTCTCGCACCTTCATAGTGGCTTCCAACCATGTACGACTCCAGTTCCAAATTATCCAACACCCCTTCTGGCTTCATAGACACCAGGTATGCGTATAGTGTATAGACATACACAGGCAAAACATGTACAATACATAAAATAAAAAATTTAAAAATTCTGGTCCTCAAATAATATACAGATATCAAAACTAGTTTGTGATTGACATAAGGTAGGAAAACAAAAACCTTTGGTGATATAGCTGTAGAATTTGATAAATATTAAAGGAATTGTTAAAGGTATATGTTTTAATCAGACATAGATCTGGATTTCACAACTAAGAAATGACTTGGAGTCTTTTGGGTAACTCACTAAATGTGGTATAACTGAGTCACAGTAGGCTCATTTTTAGTTTTATTAGATATCGCATACTTATACCATTATTGGACTGACTGCTTTATATTCTCACCAGCAGTGTACAATAAGGCTTCCCTTTTGTCAACAACCTCACCACCAATCCATGTAAATTCTTGCTTTTAAGTATTTTGTATTTTTACTTATTTATTTACTGCATGTGTAGGTTTGAATATAAATTGCATGAGTTGAGTCTGCCCTTTTACACTGCAGGTCCCTTTTACCAATAACCCAGATCCACACTGACAGAAGCATGTCTTTCTACTTTATCATTCAGTATAGGTTTGGAATCTATACATTTAATTTGGTATAAAAGAAAAGGTTCCCTCTACAAGTTTTAAGGGCACTTCTAACTAGAGGGTGAGATATAAATAAGTATAATTTAAAAATAATGTATAAGAGATAAGAATGGTGCCATTTGTAAGAATATAGAAGGGTTTACAAATGCCAAAGAGTGACAAATGACTCTTGGGTTAAGGAAATATATTACTCTTTCAGGGGATCCAAATTCAGTTCCTATCAACTATATCACACGGTAGTTCTAACTCTAGTTCTAGCAGACTTAATGCTTTATTCTGGTCTCTGAGGGTACTGCACTCATGTGCATATTATCACACACACACATACACACACACACACACACACGCACACTTTAAATGAAATAAAATATTTAAAATGACAAGTATTCAGCACATTGTTAATCCTGTACACCTGGGAAGCTGAGGTAGGATGCTGGAAACCACAAAGCCAGTCTGGGCTACATAGTAAAACACTAATATCTTTTATAAGTCCAGGGCAGGAGGAGGTGACAAGGTGACAATCACTTGGTGAGCTACAACTTATTATTCACTTTAATGTGTATCAGTGTCTTAGGAAGTAGAACTCAGAGAAGCAAAATGATTGTGTGATCTGATTTCTCTCACAGGCTCAGGCTGCTCTTTCCACTGACCTTCAAACCAAGTCACTGTACACCTCATACTCAAAGGACACATACTGAGGGAAAGAGCAGGCCCTTCCACCTCGTTCCATGCTGAATGGACTCTTTCCCTATTCACAGAGTAAGTAAGCAGATAGGGATGCAGGGAGATCTGGAAATTCAGACGGGCCCTATTTGCAATTGGGTTTAAGTCTTCACAGACTAAATGGAAGGTGAACAGGATGAAACAGTAACTCATATATCTTTTGGAACTCACATTCTTGCCAATGAATAATCTCAAAATCTCCTACTTCGACAAAGTGACATGGTAGTTTGTACTACTGGAGTCCTTTGCAGTCCACTATAGGGTGTGTCATTTCTCAGCACCTTGAACCATTTTCAGCATGCCCCATCATAAACACAGAACATCTTTGATGAACGATCAATAAATCAATAAATGCTCCTGTTCCGTTTGTGAGATAACAAGAATTTTCACCTTTTCAAAGTATTAAGGCAAAGGCAAAGGGAAGAAGAAAAGATGAGAAAGTGAGTAGAAAAAGGAGGACGAGAGGATGAGGAGGGACAGGAAGAGAAACCGACAGTATATTAGAGAAAAGACAAATGGACCATAAAGCCAGACATCTGTTCCAGTGCAGATATAGCTGGCTGACTCCCTTAGCATGCAGTAATCGCTCAAGAAACATGTACAGAATGCATGCATGAGTGATGGCCAGAACATCTGGAACTCAGAATACATTGGATCATACGGTTCAAGATGTACGTGCAGAAGTCAATGTGATGCTGAGGAATGTGATTTCTTTGAATATTTGAAAGAATATCAAATTTTACTATTTGTCAGAGAGGCCGTTTACTCTAGTGGACAGTGGTTAAGACAGAGATTCACATTGCTCACAGTGCTGAGAATAGGTAACTGGGGACTGCACAGCACCAAATAGGAAATCTAGTTCACCCTACCCATCAAGATTCAGGAGTAATCTGGAGAGAGAGACAGGAAGTTTATAAAAGCTAGAGCTTTGAGTGGACAGTTGAGAAGGAGCATCCTCTAGATATGATCAGACAGTTCCTCTCATGAACTCACAGCAGCTGTTGATACCAAGACCTGTAAAGACCAACACAGTGAACACTCCAGCTTTAATTGTGAAGGGGGCCAAGAGGTTTCACCCCTAGCTGAAAGGTACTAGGAGCTGAGAAAGGGGAATCAGACTTTGGGGTGTAGTCTCTCCTAGATGCTTCTCACTCTTGTGGATGATGCCTCATCCACATACATATGAGTGACAGACAATAAATGGGCTCAATGGGATATAGAGAAAAAGAAGTTAAGAAGGAGACATGACTAAGAGAGATTGGAAGCAGAGAAGAAAGTGTTTGGAGAGTATTAAAATACATTCTACACATGCATGAAACCCTCAAATAACAGATTTAAAAAATGAAAAATTGCCTCTAGTTACAATTTTATAATGGTAGAAATGGTTCACTTTTATACAATGTCATATTTCATCCATAAATGGAAGAAAATAAGAGAAATTTTTGTATGTGAAAACTAAAGTATTATTTACCATAAAATGTCATAATCTCAAATAAAAAGTCATATTAAAAATATCTAACAGTGGCATTATTCATTCATTCATGCCGCTTCTGGACACTCATGTCCTATGTAGGTTTACTAAATGAGTAATGACCACACAGTATTAAGATCTACTTCATCTCAAACTGACAAGTAGCTATACATATGGGTGAATGATAAACCCTGTAAAATATGAATCAGATTCATCTGTCACACTCAACGGTTCCTAACTGTGAGGTTCAAGTTACTTAATTTTCTGTAGCTATAACTTCATCCATAAATGAAAATATTAATTGTATACACTCCACAGCCCTGTGAGAACCAAATGAGTTGCGAATGGAAAAGCTTCAAACAGATCAGCAAAGATTAATCATCAATGGATGTTAGCAGCAGTGTTAGTAACCCGTGAAATGAAAATAAAAGAAATGGTGTGTGTACCATTATATCTTTCAGATTTTTTTTAAGATTGGGAAAAATCACAAACACGTCTTTGATGCATAGAAGGAAATGATTCATTTTAGATAGGATGAGAGTAGAAATTGAATAGTCTTCAGTGTCTTTAACACTGTTCTAAAATTAGATAATTTCATTATTTATAACCTTTAAATATTGACTTAGGTTTTATATATCAATATGTAATTCCATGTATACATATATACATGAATATATTATAAATATATAATAACTATACAAGAAGTGATCATGAATCTGAGAGTGAGGACGGGGAAGCAGAGGGAGGGAAGGTGAGCAGAGATGGTACAAGTGCAGTGAACTTAATATGCAGTTCTTAAAATAATTATATATTCACAAGAATTTTACATATGCAATATATTTTCTTTAACACATATGAGATTAAGAAAGATGAGCAGAGTGTTCATGTACAGGCTGATTTTGTTTTTGTATGTTGTTATGGCTGTGATTTAACCCGAGGACTCTTCTACACTGGGAAGACAACCTATCCCTGCCATTAAGATTGTCTTTTCTGCCAGGTAGTGGTGGCGCACGCCTTTAATGCCAGCACTTGGGAGGCAGAGGCAGGCGAATTTCTGAGTTCGAGGCCAGCCTGGTCTACAGAGTGAGTTCCAGGACAGCCAGGGCTATACAAGATTGTCTTTTCTTTCTTGGATATTTGTGAAGTTCAAGCCGGATATGTGTATATATGGATTGGATCCTGTGTTGCATTCTTTCAGTTTTCTGGATCTATGGTTTGGTGTCTAATTAATGTGGTAATAGTCTTAAAATTGGCCACTTCAGTGACTCCTTTTCACTCCAGTGACATTTCAATCAGCTGAGATCTTCAACATCTCATTCAATGTTTTGTGTTTCATTTTTGAAAATCTTAATTCATAAAACTTTAGCTTGATTGATCCATTCCCAGGAGAGTCCAGACTTAATTTCTTGTGGGGTGCTTCATTGGTTATTTGTTGAGTATGTATGCATACAATTATTTTCATGCATATGCAGATGAACCTGGATGCATGTGTGTGCACAGGTCAGGAACTATCCTTATTTGTGTTCCTCAATCATTTACCACTTAATTTTTACAAGAAAGTCTCTCACTAAATCTGAGACTTTAATCAGGCTAGAATAATAGTCAAGGACCCAGGGATCCTTCTGTTTCTGCCACCAATGAGAAGAATAACAATATTCACTAGCATGCTTTGCTTTTTTAAATTATTATTATGACTTTATTTTTTTTACAACCCAGTCATTGCCAGTCTCCCCACCCTACAGTTTTTCATCCCATTCTTCCCCCAGCCCCCCTGTCTTCAAGAGGATGTCTTACCCTGCTCCTGCTAATTACGGTCCTCCTGCCTGCAGAGTTAAGGCTTTACTCAGTAAACTGTCTCCTGTTCTTAATGTTCCTAATTTACATTCATAAAGTATCCCTCTCTCTGCTGTCATTACCAACCTGTCCTTGCATATTCTCTAATCTATCCTATTCACTATTTCAATCATAATTACTTTTCACAAAACAATTCAAATTTTGTATCACTTTTAACTCATGTTGAAGTGCCTGTTTCTTTCACCATCACACTGTAATTTCTGGTTTTTTTTTTCAAAAAGTTTATTTATTCATTTAAAATTTGGACATGTTATATTCGATGTTATGAATGATGCAGGAAGTGCTGTGGTGTTCTATGTTACTCCTGGTGCAAGTTGGCTCAGATTTACTCTTCATTGGCAGGTAAAAGCCACTCCTGATACCTCTTGTGTCTCTACATCTGTATCCTTCCATATCGCTCTGGTTCCTTGTGAATTTCTTCTTTAAAATGTCAAAACTTGGATCTCACCCACTGAGCTCCAACACAGTTCCTATACAGGAGAGAAATTGTTGCAGTGGCTATTTATATAAGGGGAGGATATCTTTCTGTAAGCCCATGCTTAAATCTGCTTCTTTTAGTATTCTTGTGTCTTGGAGTAGTGTCCTTCATAAATATATCTTTCAGTTTCTTTCCCTCTTAGGTAAGTCAGAAAAGCCTCAAGCAGGTGGGTTTTAACAGCTGCCTTCTTGGATTGTCATAACTTGATAAACCCTGTGCTCCAGGAGGGCAGAGCTGCTTGCAGCGAACCCTCTGGGCCTATTGATAATTGCTTTTTAATTGACTCTTCCATTATCAGAACCATGATTTTGTTTATATGATTCTTTTTATCTTGTTTAGGCTTTCAATTTATACATACATATTTGCACACATGTATGAATGTGCATACATATATTCATGTATGAGCAAAAGCACATGGAGATAATGTACATACACACATGCATGCACATACAATACACTAATGCATACAGTATGCACACTTACAAGGAACATATGCATACACATATGCACACACATGCACATACATACATAAACACACACACACACACACACACACACACACACACACACACACACACACAC
>JADRCD010046828.1:1267-18174 GCA_019843815.1 Montemys delectorum | reverse complement strand
AATATGACTGAGTCTTAGGGGATTTTAATACCAAACCACAATGATAAATGTTGTCATATAATAATATGACTGAGTCTTAGGGGATTTTAATACCAAACCACAATGATAAATGTTGTCATATAACAATATGACTGAGTCTTAGGGGATTTTAATACCAAACCACAATGATAAATGTTGTCATATAATAATATGACTGAGTCTTAGGAAATCTGCTTCTATAACAAGCAAAATTTAGTCTTATTTTCACTCATGGAGAGTCATCACTGTATCCACAGGTTTTCTGCCATAATATCTGAGATACAGCCCAAGTTAAGAACATCATGATAGTTCAATCTAGGCATGTCTAACAAAGTTTCTCAAGGAACTACAGAAGTCTAACATTCTCAGCAAAGGGAGGGTTTTGAAATCAATTTACAGAAGTGATCATGAGAAGGATACTGTGTGTTCAGTGCTTGTCACAGGCTAGGCCTGATGTGAAGTCCCAGTTCGATAATCTATGCTGGCCAATTTTCCCACACCCATGAGGTACAATGATTACCTTTTCCTCATTAGTGATAAATCTGAGGGTCAAATATATCAGAGACCTTGTTCACTTTATCCTGCAGGAAGTGAGCTAAAAATGCGGTTCCTCTTAGTTTAGCAGACTAAACTAAGATCAGATCAATTTCCTAAAAGATATGACAGTCAAAAACTAGAAGAGGGGAATTAACTGACTGAGGGAGCACAGAAAATGGTAATCAGTACTTCTGACCCAGTCTTGGATCTTCATCTGCTATGGTTATCTAGGGCTGAGATCCAGAAGGCTGGTTTGAGGTTGCCCATTTGAGTGGTTGGGATTGGGCAGAGCCTTAGGGAGCCAAGATCCAACTCACTCTTTCCCTCCCCATCCCCATCCCACTCCCTCCTCCCCCCCCAACAAAGGCCAAGTGGCTGCACCTGGCCTCAGGGGGCAGTGCCCATCTGGACATGTTTGAGAACATCAGCCTCATGACCTTGGATACTTTGCAGAAATGTGTCTTCAGCTTCAACAGCAACTGTCAGGAGTAAGTTTCAACTTCAGGTCTTGGATGAATTCTGGTCTACAGACTCAAGGCAAGAGGCAGAAGAGGGAAAGCTGGCTAGAGCAAGCAGAAGAGACTCCATGGAAGAAGTGGGTCAGAACTGACACTGAACCAACCCCATGGAGGATAGTGTAGCCCTTCCTGTAAGGTAGAATTATTCAGAAGAAGGCTCAGAGATTCAGGTGAGACAGATCATGGGCATCTGGCATAAGCATTTTGGAAGGAGGTTGGGAGGACAGACAGTAACTAAAGCATGTAGACATTGAAAGTCAAGAAAAATGTGGAACTTCATTCTGTGAATTAAGGTCATAGTTTGTAGGAAACTATGAGAGCTCTTCACTATCTATCACTATAACAAAGTATCTAAGGTTATACAATAGAGGAAATATTTATTTCAGCTTATGGTTTCAGTGTAATTTGGATCTGTGCCCAAAATTGTATCATGGAGGGAACCATGTGTTTGAGGAAACACAGGCAGCTAAGAAGTAAAGAGAGAGAGAAAAATGCCGAAGTTTTAACTTTTAACATCCCTTTAAAGGCACACCTATAGCGCAGAAGAGCTCTGTAGACAGTGACTGCCTTTTAAAAGAAAATAGAGCTGATATTGTACAAGGAGGTAGGTGAGACTGGCCATAGCAAATTGCAAGAATTGATGAGTTCTACTCTGGGTGGACAATATAGGGAGCAGGAGAAGCAGAACTGGACCCTGTGTCAGAAAGGAAAGAGGGGAGTCTGGTGTCTGCACTATGTGGCAGATGCTTAGGGAAATGCCTAGGCTCATGTGATTGGAATGAAGGGAAAGAAGAAACTGAGTATACAGTTCTAGGATTACATACGTAACTTTTTGGCTTGAGATAGCTTTTTTGAGATGTGTCTTAATGTGTCTCCATCAAGGCCCATGCCTATCATATGTTGCCATCGTTTCTCAATGAGTTAGGCTACTTGGTATCCTGTTAGGAAATAGTTCCATCCTCCTGCTGAGAGGTGCCCCTCAGGTTTTAGGTCTGCAGCCTTCCTGCTTCTCTTCATGTTCCCATTGTGCAGGAAGCCTAGCCAGTATATTGCGGCCATCTTGGAGCTCAGTACCCTGGCTGTGAAAAGAAATGAGCAGCTGCTTCTGCACATGGACCTGCTCTACCGCCTCACACCTGATGGAATGCGCTTCTATAAGGCCTGCCGCCTGGTACATGACTTCACCGATGCCATTATCCAGGAGCGACGTCGCACTCTGCCCAAGCATGGTGGGGATGATGTCATCAAGGCCAAAGCCAAGTCCAAGACTTTGGACTTCATTGATGTACTGCTCTTAACCAAGGTCAGCCTCTTAAGAGGTGCAATGGAGCTCTTAAAGCTAATTAGTTGAAGTTTTTGTTTTGCTTTCTTCTTTTAGGTAGAGTCTCACTGTAGGCCAGGCTGGCCTCGACCTCATGTTCCTCAGTGCTAGGATTGCATATTCATATCAACCCTTTGGTTTTTGGTAGCTTTCTTGAGATGTCTCTTACTAGGTTGCTAGGCTCATCTTCAGGGCTGGGTAAATGGATTTTACTGCCTCAATTTCTGGCACTACATGCTTACAACACTTCTCATGGCTTTAAAAAACCGATTCATTTATTTTTGTTTTGTGTGTATGAGTTTGCATTCATGTATGTATGTGCATCACACGCATGCTTGGTGACTGCAGAGTCTGAAAAGAGAGAACTGAATTCCCTAGAACTGAAGTTATAGATGAGTGTGAGACACGATATGCGTGATGGGTACTCTTAATCATTGGGCCATCTCTCCAGCTCCAACTCTATGATTTTATAAAAAATAGAGTGGATGCTAGATTTGAATGTGAGATGATATGACTTTTCATGTTTCAGTAATGACTTGGGCTTGATGTAGAGGACACCAAGAATCCATAGAAAGCATTTGAGGCAAAGAGACAAGTCAGAGAAAAACACATTGTAGAGAGCACACTGGGGTATAGCCAATACAGTCTTTCTAGGTCTGGAACTGAATGGGCCTTACTTGATAAGTTAGTGAATCATAGTATCTGTATTTGGGAAACGCTGCACCTAATTTCATAGTCAGTGTGGATCATACAGTATAGCAGTCACGATAGGAAGTAGCAATCACTCCCTATTCCTAGGTTTCCCCTTCTCAGGTGATTTGATTATTTTACCTGGCATTTATGTGCGCAAAAAATGTCACTGTGAAATTCATTATTTTATAGTTAAAAACCAACCTTAGACTTGATGTGCCAGGGTTGGGGGATACCCAGGGAGACCCCTGCTTGCTCAGAGAAGAAAGGAAAGGGGATGGGGGAGGGATTGTTTGGAAAGGGTGACTGATAACAAGCATCTTAGTTACTGTTCTACTGCTCTGAAGAGACAAATGACTAAAGCAACTCTTATAGAAGAAAGCACTTAACTGGGGGCTTATTTACACTTTCAGAGGATTAGTCCATGATTGTCATAGTGGGAAGCATACAGGCTGGAGCTGGAATGATAGCTGAGAACTTTATATCCTGATTCATAGGCAGCAGGCTGAGAAAGAGTGTGAGAGAGAAACACTGGGCCTGGAGTGGGCTTTTAAGACTTCAAAGCCCACTGGTGGTACACTTCCTCCAACAAGACCATATGTTATCCAAGAAAGTCATACCTCCTAATCCTTTCCAAACAGTTCATCAGCTGAGGACTAAGCATGCAAATATGTGAGTCTATGGAACAATTCTCATTCAAACAGGATTCACAACAGGATTTACACAACAGGAGAAAGACACATATATTATGAGTTGTGGCGGCATATAGGACAGCACATCTATGTCTTCTTGGTTTCAGAGAAAGCAATAGGATAAACAGAGTGAGAGGGAAGAGAACAGGAGAAGCAAAAGTAAATGAAGGGTAAACATAGTAGGAAAGGAGAGGGAGAGGAGACAGGAGAGCAAGCAAGGAATATAAGATCAATTTTTAGCTATAAAACAATGCATTTCACAGTGACATTTTTCATGCCCATAAATCACCCTGCATTTCTCTCAAATTTTCTCAAATAAAGAGGGGACTTTATTTTTGAAAAATAAACAACCTTAACCAAGTACCAAGGTAAGTTTTATAGGTTTGTAAACCTGATAGCTTCTAAAGGAAATAAGATAAATCTCTATATTTAGACACAGTAGTGGGACAAGAGAGCAGGGAAGGCATCAGAAAGCAAGATGAGAGAAGCCAGAGAAGGAACACATTTGAAAACTAGCAATTGAGAAAGGGGGGAGAAAGGGAAGCTAGCCCACTTACCAAGCACATTGTGACATCATCTGAACTTAGACAGTCACATACTGCTCCTATTTCTCCCATCCGTCTAAATCTTCCCACCCTGCAGACACAACCTTCGTGACAAATCAAGTTGCAATAGAGGAAGAATGGAAGAAAGGGAGACCACTCTTCTCACCTAGTGAGCAAAGTTAAAGACGTAGAGCAGTGGCTGTCAACCTCCTTAATGCTGTGAGCCTTTAATACAGTTCCTCGTGTCGTGCTGACCCTGAACTATAAAATTACTTTCGTTGCTGCTTCATACCTGTAGTTTTGCTACAGCTATGAATTGTAATGTAAATATTTTTGGAGACAGTGGTTTGCTACGTGTTGAGGAACACTGACTTAGAGCAACGCTTAATCTCTAATTGCCAAGACAAGCTGCCCTGTGATGATTTATATTGGCAAGGTGGCCAGTCACTCGTCCCACAGAAATCACTCATCATACAGAAGTAGAAAATACCCATGAGTCTTTGATTCCTTCAACTAGGAAAAAACAGGGAGCCAAGAAAATGCCTGTACGTTGGTGACCAAGAGAAATGCAGGAATATGAAAGTCTTGTGTGATAGTGGAAAAGGATCTCTAGATGTTATTTTATGTTAGGCATGGGAGTCATCAGAAGTGGTGTGACATAAGAACTTGCCTTGTCTCCAGGATGAAGATGGAAAGGAGCTGTCAGATGAGGACATCCGGGCTGAAGCTGACACCTTCATGTTTAGGGGTAAGGGCATCGATGTGAGAACAGAGAAGGGGTAGGAGCCTCTCCACCTCAGGAAGCTGGGCCTCTCCATTCCTTGTGTTCTATCTTTTCCCCATCCCTCCTTAAAACGTCACTGCTTGAGTGCTGTCCACTCAGTGGTGCTGAAACAGCCAGAGACCCAAGTCTGTCTGTCTGTCCCTCAGGCCATGACACCACAGCCAGTGGGCTCTCCTGGATCCTGTACAACCTAGCAAGACACCCTGAGCACCAGGAGCGCTGCCGGCAAGAGGTGCAGGAGCTGCTGAGGGGTCGTGATCCTGAGAAGATCGAATGGTGAGCATAAGTCATGGTAGACTGTCCCCGAGCCCCTCTCCTGCTTTTGTTTCCCAGGTGGGGAAGGGAACTCTTTAAATTATTCTTCTATTATTGGCTGAGGCATCTACTTCATCAGCAAGGAAAAGGTCTATGCATTGGAAAGAAAGATGTGGACTTCGAAGAGAATTACTGACAAGATAACACTATGTGAAAGCAGATGGTAGTACCTTACATGCATTGAATAAATGAACTTCCTTTCCTCTCCTGGACTTCTGTCCTATTTAACATTTCCCCATGTATTCCTTCCTGGCTCTTCTGTTCTCTAATTACTTCCTTTCTATTCTGCCCACGGATCCATAGGAGACACCTGGGATTAAAAGCCATATGTATGTTTTCTTGAACCTTTGAATCATCCATGCATCTAGTCTTCACTAGATCAAACTCTCCCATACTGCCTTTCCATCCCAATTTTGTGCCCAGCTTAGTCTGTGCTAAAGACTTAGCTCAGAGAATGGCCTCCCTTGGCTCTCAGCTTGGTGGGAGAACAGTCTTAGGTTAAGATAGCCCTAGGGCCCATGGAAAGGCATTGGATTGAGAGTATAAGAGAAGCAAGTATAGGAGGAAGGGGTATGTTTGATTGGGAACGTCACTGATTGGGAACGTGGGACTGGGGAGTAGAGTGGTCGGTCTAAGGACAACGTTGGCTGAGGGAGGAGGAAGTCAGTAAGATGACTGGTAGCAGGAGAGTATAATAAAGAGAAGTATAAAGAGGAATGAAGATGGAGAGATGGAGGATAAAGAGGGGGTAAGGTGATGGAAAGATCTGAGACAGGAGAAATAACTCTGAGAGAGTACAAGGGAAGAGGGAAAGAGCAGATGGGATATGTGAGGGAGAGAGACAGAAGAGCAAACGAAGTAGATCCATTTACTCTTTTTCTTTGCATTTTACTTTTTTTGCCATAAGAAATATTCATCTTAATGTAAATTTGTTGAGTTTTTAAAATGGTGGAAGTTTGAACAATTAGTTGTCTCAGGAAACCAAACAAACAAACGTTTCTCCAAAGATTCCTGGCTAAATTTCCCCTAGCACTTTTCTAACTTTCTGCTTGTCTCAAGATTATTTTACCCCTGTGAGGAAAGATTAAACGGCAACTCCGAGGCTAGCAGCCTCTGTTTTTGCTCCTGGATAATTGTGTGGTGTGTTTCTCAGGGACGACCTGGCCCAGCTGCCCTTCCTGACCATGTGCATCAAGGAGAGTCTGCGGCTGCATCCCCCAGTCACAATGGTCTCCCGATGCTGCACCCAGGACATTTCTCTCCCAGATGGCAGGATCATCCCTAAAGGTAGCCACAGAATTTAGGGAAGGGTACACAGCAAAGTTCATCAGGTAGCTTACCCTGCCTGCCTCGCCCCTCTTCCCCACAGGTGTCATCTGCATCATCAATATTTTTGGAACCCATCACAACCCAACTGTGTGGCGGGACCCTGAGGTGCGCTGTGTCCCCGTTCTCGGTCATCCCCAATGGCCCCAGGATATCAGACATCACTTTTCCTAGCACATTCAAGACTCTGTCTCTGGCTATGCTGGTCGATGCCACCCATTCACCATGGCTAGTCTCTTGCAGGTCTATGACCCCTTCCGTTTTGATCCAGAGAACATCCAGGCTAGATCACCTCTGGCATTTATTCCCTTCTCGGCGGGACCTAGGTGAGGCCAGCAAGCTCAGGGTCGTAAAGCAGGATCTGGGCCTGGTAGTGAGGAAAGAGGGATTGAAGTTTTATCAAGGTTTGGAGAATCTATTTGGGAAGTTTCAAGAGTGGCCAGGGGGTGGCGGCAGTGTGGCTCCCTCCTCCTGGTTTGTATTGTGGCCTAAACTCTGGGCAAGGTTCGAATTAAGCATTAGTGGTGTGCTAGGTGTATTAGCATCTCTCAACGTGACGGGGACTGGGTCAGATCGGGTCTGAGGGTGCCTGTCTGGGTCCCCGCAAATGGCACAGCCAGAATCCCCACCCCATCCTCCCTCAGGAACTGCATAGGACAGACTTTCGCTATGAACGAGATGAAGGTGGCGCTGGCGCTGACGTTGCTGCGCTTCCGTGTGCTGCCGGATGACAAGGAGCCTCGCCGGAAGCCGGAGCTGATCCTGCGCGCAGAGGGCGGGCTGTGGCTGCGGGTGGAGCCGCTGAGCACCCGAGCACAATAACCCATCCACTTTACCCTGGATTTCTTAGTAAGTAAATAGGCGTGACTCTGCCCTTGTAGATTGCAAGCTGTCACCCTGCAAGCAGGGGCTGCCAGGAATCCATCCAGTGGTCAGAGTTATGGAGTCCACATGGTTGATTTGAGCCAAAGATCCCTGACTTTCTCTGGATGACCACAGGCCCAACAGCTCCTAATTTATGGCACCCGGTTCCTTCATGCTTTTGCCACCAAAGCTATCCCACACTAAATCATGTGGTGTCACATTTCCCACCACCCCCTGAAAATATGCAGAGGTCAGATACTTTCCTTTGTTCAGATTTTTCTGAAGCCTCATCCCTGGGGCTCCCATCCAGTCATGTTTACGGTGGCCATCTCTCTTACTTTTGCTATAACCTATACCTCATAATAAAATTCCTCTTCTTGTTTTACAGTGAAGCCTGTCTTTCCTTTAAGGGCACCACCATGTTGCCTCTGACGTACTTACTGTTTTTCATGTTTTCTTACCTCAAAGCCTGATCATTGCTCCTAAAGTTATGATGCCCCTTTCCCTAATAAAGTTAATTTTTGAAGGGTAATTCTGTTTGCTTCAGCTCCTTTCCTGAACCAACCACTCCCTTTTCTAAGCAAGTATCAAATGCTTGACAAGTAAGCCTGGGTGGGCGGTTCACATTCAAGCTATAGTATGCCCTACTCACAGTTGCAAAATTGTGGAAACAATATAAGCGCCCACTTTCAAATGAATGAATGGGCATAGCATTGTAGCCAAACAAAGGAGCCGTTCCTCAGCCGTACTAGGAATAGTCCTGACAAGTTATAACATGGCGGCGCCTTCACATTGCACAAGTCACAAAAGCCACACATCAAAATCACATACTATGATTTCTTTTATGGGATGTTTAGAGTAGATAAACCCATAGCAACCAAAAATCTGTAGGTGATGGATAAGGCTGTGGCGAGGGAGGAGGAGGAGGAGGGACTGCTTGATGGGAATATGATTCCCTCATGAATGTCTTGAAAATAGAACGTGGAGAAGGTTCCATATCATTAAACACTTCATGTTCATGTTATGTGACTTCCACCTCAAAAATATTTGTTATTATACACGTCTTTTTTTATTGATTTGAGTTATTCATGCAAAATGTTGTAACTATCTTGTCATGACACTAATTTGTTTTATGAATCTTCATTAGTCATCTTTAAAATCTTTTGGGGGAACATTGAAGCATGTTATTATGTTATCAGTTATTTTTAACTTAATCGATTTGTGTTTGGTGCTATTCTTGGTATCAGTATATTTATTTATAGATTTCTTTTAAAATCTATAAATTTTGTGTGTGTTAGTTACTTTTCTAGTGCTGTTATAAAACATCCTGATCAAAGTAACTTATAAAAGAAAGCACTTAATTAGGGCTTATGGTTTCGGATGATACAATCCATCATGCTGGTAGAGCAAAGGTATGATGGTAGGAACAACTGAGAGCTTATGTCTTGATCCACAAGTTGGACACACACACACACACACACACACACACACACACACACACATACACGGGGAATGGTACCTTTTGAAACCTCAAAGTCGCCCCAAGTGGCACACCTCTTCCAACAAGGCCATGTTTCCTAATCCTCTTATTCAGATATACCTACTGAGGGACCAAATATTCAAATATATGAGCCTATTGGGTCTATTTTCATTTAAACAAAGATATTCTACTCCCTAGCCTCCACAGGTTCACAGCCATATAATAATTCAAAATGCATTTATTTAATCTTTGAAAGTCTCTATAGTCTTTCACAGTTTCAAATCCAGTTTCAGTCTCTTCCAAGACTCAAGGCCATCTCTTAATAGCAGCCTATTGGAAAATCCAAAGGCAAACTTCCAGAACACAAGGGCACAGAACACACATGACCATTTCAAAAAGAAAGAATAGCAGCCTAGTGAGGAAATAATGTACCAAAGGAAGATGAAAATCCAGTAGCGTAAACCCCAAATCCTGTAGCTCTATGACCAGTGACTGCAAACACTTTTCTACATTAAGCTGGTTCTACTTCCTGTCCGTAGCTTTCCTTGGCAGGTAAGCCATGGCACTGGCATTTCCAACATCTTGGGACTTCCATCACAATCCAGGTTTCACTTTCAGAGCTTCACACAATGGGCTATCAGGACTTCCATGCAGGCAGTTCCCTGTCCCATGCCTGGCCTTGGTGCCTTTCCTAACCATGGAGGAGGATCCCACAACCCCTTTAATCCTGCATCTTTCTTGACTTGAAATCCAGAACCAAGTTCTTCTGCTTGCTTGGGATGACACTTGGCCCCTTCTTGGGCTATTACATTTGCATAACCTTTGAATCCTTGTTACCTTTTAGTGGAGATGATCCCTTGGGTCTTTTCCTTTTACAAGTTGCAAGATTAGCTGTGTAGAGTCTTGCCTCCAGGGCACAACTTTCTTTATTCCATTTCGCATTAGACCTTTCTTTAAACTTTCCATCTCTTTGAGCACAAAACTTGGCTCCAGTATATTTTATGGAGCTCTTTTCCCCCTCAAATTTGAACTTTTCTGCCCAGCTTGCGCTTTTTTCCCCCCATTATAGATAGACCTACATAAGAGTGATTACTAATAACAAAGTGATTTAGCCAATATTAGGCTATCTTGAAATTTCCTCTGCCAATAAAACTAGCCCAAAACTTTTTAATTTAACCTCAGTCAGATCCTTAGACTAGGACAGAAAGCAGTCACATTCTTTGTCCAAATAGCCGAAGAATGGCTTTTAGGCTAACACTGCTCCCCTTCGAAACCTCTTAGTCCACATTGCTATCACTACTACTCTCTTCTTTGTTCCTTCTAGGATGGCCCATTAAGCTTTAAGCTCTGCTAAAAGAATTCAACTTCTTTTCTAGTTCAAAATCCAAAAGGCTTCCACATTCCTCCAAAAACAAACATGGTCAGGTTTATCACAGAAATACACCATTTCCTGATACCAACTTTTGTCTTCGTTACTTTTCAGTTGCGAAGGGACACCATTACCAAGACAACTTGTAGAGGAGTTTATTGGGATTTATAATTTCAAAGGGTTAATCCATGTCCATCATGGAGGGGAGCATGGCAGCAGGCAGGCATGGCACCAGAGCAATAGCTGAGAGCTTAAATTTGGTCCACAATTGGGGAAGATAGAGGGAGAGCTAAGTGAGAACACTATTGGCTTTTGAAACTCAAAGTCATCTCCTAGTGATACTCCTACCCCAAGAAGGCCACACCCTCTGATCCTTCTTAAACAGTTGCACCAACTAGAGACCAAGAATTCAAATATATGAGCCTACAGGGCCATTCTCATTCAAAACACCACAGCTTTGTAGAGGTGATCATTTTCTCTGCTGGTCTCAATTTCCAATTTCCAACCCATACCTTTGTGCTTTCTCCACCATCTTCTGCACTACTGCCTACTCACACGTAGGCCTCATCCACTATGTCCTAAGATTGCTTTGGTCTGGACCTTCTATCTCTGGATCTGAAACACTCACCCATGAGAATACCTTTGTGGGGGCTCTACTTGGCAGCTCCTGTTGGGAGCAGTGTGAAGCACTGTGTGCCAGCAGCTTGACTCACTTTGCAGAGAAACACCCACACCAGCTTTGTAACGTATCCTTCGGCTCTTACTTAAATAAGGTCTATTGTGTTTTTAATCTCTTTTTTCTCATCTGCCCTCACATACACATTTTCTAATCTATTTGAATCAGTATTCCCTTTTGAACAGTCTGGTAGAACACTGCCATCTAAGCAAAACTGCCACTACATTCATTAGATTGACTGTGTCTATTTGCAAGTGATCATCTCGATGGAGCTTGTGTCTACACATAATGTCATAGAAGGCAGGGTGGGGAGGTTCACTGGACACTCATTGAGATTCAAGCCACTTCTAGCATTTGTCAACTATTCTGTTCTAATTAGAGGAAGTGCTAGAGTATATAGACTCAGGAAGGTTAACTGAAGTTCATCTACTCAGCTATGGTGAGTTGATCAGAATTCTCTAAAGGAACAGAACCAATGAAATACATATTAATGTATACTTGTATATATACTTAAAGGGAGGTTTATTCAGGTGGCCTGCTGGTGGTCTGGGTAGTCCAACAATGGCCGTCTATAGTTGCTGCTCAGGTCATGAGGCTGGCTGTCTCAGCTGTGTTCATCTGGTGCTGAAGTCCTGGAGGACTGATTCCTAGAGAACTGCTTCAGGCTGTCTTCAGTCTGCTTGGGAATCCTGAAAAAAAAAAAAGTTCTCATACCAGAGAAGGAGTGCTTAGCAACAAGAGAGATGAGCCTGTCCGCACGAGTGAGGGCAAGCAGGCAGTAAGCAAGCAAAAGCTTTCTTCTTCCATGACCCTTCACGTGGGCTGACACCACAAGATGTGGCTCCGATCTAGGATGGGTTCTGACCTCAGGTGATTCAGTCAAGAAAATCCCTCATAGACCGCCCAGCTGCTTGGGTTTCAGTTCCATACATAGTTAAGTTGGCAACCAACATTTAGCTGTCACACAGGAGAAACTGCGTTGGAGCCATCCACACTCTTGTGCACAGCCTCTCAGTTATGTTCTGTAGGTAAGCCCCATAAACTCACTGTTCCTTCGAGTGAGCTTTAGTGGAACTGTGTTTGGTGTTGTTGTTGGAGCTTTGTAAGTTCATAATTGCTCAAGTTTATACGTCCTCAGGCAACAAGTAGAGTACGTCAACTAAAAAAAAAAAAGACCTTCCCCTTTTCTCTCTCACCAGGTAATCTATTCTTTGCAAACCTGCTTCATGCCATAATTGATATTTGGGGTCCGGAATGCCTTATTTCTTGCTCGGAACAAACGAGCCTGTGGGTCTGGGAATGGAAGAAGCTCCCTCTGCTGGTCAGTCTGAGGACATCGGGCTCTTAGGTCGTGAATTCAATGTGTGAGAAACTTTGTGGATGTGTTACGTGTGAGTGTGACTGTGTGCACTTGTGCAAATGTATTTATAATGTGTGCCATGTGTGTACACATGTGAGGGAAAATGTGTAGAGTGCGGAGGAGGTTTTTGTGTGTGCCTGTTTATGTGTGCTTACCTACTGTGCTGGTTTTTAAGTGTGTGACGTGTGTGTGTGTGTGTGTGTGTGTGTGTGTGTGTGTGTGTGTTGCAGTCACCGGGGCTTCTCTTAGATCTCCCTGGCCCTGTTCTTAGACCTGACTTTTGCAGTACAGGCCACACACCCCAGATAAACATAGCCCTTGGGAGCAATCTTTAGTCCTGAAGGACAGCCACGGGTGGGGAACAATCCCAGCTCCAGAGATGACTTTAGGCATGTGCATGTTTGTCTCCCAGAGACCAACAGTATGTCTTATCCCAGGTGGACGATGTGTAAACCTCAATACATGCCTTTAACTTCCCCTTCCCGTCACATTCCCACCATGTTGCTGGTTTTCAGAGGTCATCTTTTAGCACCTGGCAGTTAAAATCTTGTCTAAGGATCACCTCCAAAGAATAGAATTTGAGTTTCAGGTTTTTTTTTATAACCTGCTTCTAGGGAACCTAGGACAAACATGGTGACTGGCTCAGGCACACCCACAGGCATACATAAGATCATGCACTTAGGAATTGGAGGCTCAGAGAAGGCAACTTACTTGCTCAAGGCCACACAGCTGGTGAATGATCATAGCCAGCTTTTTTTTTCTTTTTTCTTTTTTTTCTTTTTTTTTCTTTTTTTCTTTTTTTGTAATAGGGTTACTGGATCCCAACCCAGAAATTCACAGTTTTTTCAAGGCTGCTAAGGGCAGAGTATGCTCAATGAATGTTTATAGCTACCAAGTTCCCAGAGGGGTGTGTGAAAGGGACCCAAGAATCCTAGCTAGAAGCCATATCCTCATTCTATCCCGAAGATAAGAATGGAAATCCCAGTCTTGGTGCTGGCTGTACACTGGGGAGTATTGCTTTAAGTCCTCGCTCAATATTATGTATCTAATCTCCATGCCAGCTCTGCGACTTCCTCTGGAGACTACAGGAAGAAAACTGTAGTGCCCTGAGTTGAAGAAAAGTGCCCCATGTCACAGCTTAAGCTGACAGGTGCCATGCAGTCTGTTCCCACACATGATGCTGATTCTGGAAAGTCACACATATGGGGTCCTGTTGTGTGCTAAGCATGGCATGTAACAGTTTCCTGTAGCGATTCTTTGGCTACTTTGTGAGTTCTTCTTTCTTCCACCGCTCTCCACCCCTTTTCATCCACCCCACTAAGCCCCTAACACTAGATAAGAGAGAAAAAAGGATAGAGAGGAAAGAGATCCCTGAATAAGTCAGGGGTTGACAGACAGCTGGTGCCATCGTTAGACTACTTCCTGCTGATTAGGGGCGAGGAGTTCTTAGGGGCAAGTTTGATCTTCAAAGTCAGGATATCTAATTTCTTTTTGTTGTTTCTTCTTTGCCCATGCAGTAACAAACCATGACCAACAGCAACCAACCAACCAGCATGCCTCTCATGGCTCTAGCATTTATAATTCCTCTAAAAAGCCCCCAGAATTCCAAGTATCACCCAATCACAGGAACGATCTGCAGCTGGAAAAATCACATCCCTGCAAGAGCAGGTGGCAAATCATAGTCAGCTACTATGGACAATCTGAAGCAGCCCTATATCCCATACCCGGGATTAGAATGAAAACATATTCTTATATTTCTCTGTGTTTTTTAAAAAAAAAACAAAATTCCAAAATTATCCCTAGTTTCCTTTTTAAAATATAAATGATATTTTAAAATATAAATGATAATCACATAGAATAGTAAATGTTGTGCAAACTGCTATCTACACTTCATATAAGAAAAGAGGGCTGTGATCCAGTTGTAGGTGGAGACGTGCCTTTGTCTTCCTCTTAATCCCACAGGGAAGATCAGGGGTCTAGCTAGACACCCAGCCGTAGGAAGGGAGGCTCACCTTAAGTTAATGTATCTTCTTCCCAGACAGGAGTGCAATGCCCAGGAGCCAACATGGGGCTGCTCTGGTCTACTTACCTTTCTGAGGCAATAATTTTCCCTTTTTCCTTCTTTTTCTTTCGGACACCTGCGAGAGTCTACCTACCCCTTATAAACTCCCTAACACTCGGGACTTCCTTACTCCTTTTCTAAGGTTCTCTTCTTCATCGAGGGACTGCCTCTGACCTTTATGCTGGCTTGGCTTTTCCAATCTCCTCCTCTACACAGCTTTGAGAATGACAGCTCGTGGGCCTTGGGATTTCCTTTGAAACTCTGATAAATTATCCTTAATCTGTTTGAGTCTGCTATTGTCCTTGAGTTTCTTTTTATTTATTAGTCCTTTGGCCAAGACAACCCATAAAAGAGTTTACTTTGGGTTATGGCTCCAGAGGGACAGAATCCATAATAGCAGGTGGGTGTGGGGGCTGGAGCGGAGAACTGAGAGCTCATAGCTTGAACCACAAGCACCAGAAAGCAAACTGCAGGTAGGGTGAGGCCTTGAATTCTCAAAACCCATCCCCAGTGGCATGCTTCCTCCAGCAAGGCCACACCTCCTAACCCTCCAGCAAAAAGCCACCAAGCGAGGACAAAGTGTTGTTTTTAACAAAATCTCAATCATTTGATTCTGCCAATGAGCATTCGGGAGCCAGAGGCTGGGGTGAACATTTACTAGCTCAGCGAGGCAGAGAACGTACCCAGCTGACCTTTCTCCTCAGCCAGCCTCCCAGAAGCAAATCTCCTCCCTTGCTTACTCAGAAAACCTCCTCCAAACTGAATCTCCCTCCCTTCTACTTCCTATGTGTCTCTCTATCCATCTTCCTGACTTCTTGTTACTCTCTATGGCTTTTTTTTTTCTTAATAATTCTGTGTTCACTTCCTGTCAACTGGTTGCTTTCTCTGCCTCTTGTCCTACGGTGGACTTTATTTAACCCTGTTTACAGTATTCAAGCACAAAGCTCTTGGATTAAAGGTGTGTGCTAAGGTGGAGTCAAACCACAACTATAAACAGGTTTTTCCAGTAAATCTCAGGGTTCACGCTGTTATCAAATATCCTGCAACAACAAAGTATTCAAATGTCTTAGACTATGGGAGAGGTTTCTCGCTCAAACAACAACACTTTAATTATTGAGACAAAAAACAAAAACAAAAACAAACAAACAAACAAAAAACCCCATGAAGAAGCAATTCTTTTGTTACCATATGATTAGTCTTTATCCCCAAGATCTCCAGTAACATTTCTTCCCTGCCTTTCAAACCTTTAATTAGAAAAAATAAAAAAACAAACAAACAAACAAACAAAAGCCAAACTGTTCCTGTAACCCTAGGGGGTATTACAGTTGTGCAAATATAAGGACCTGGGTTCAAATCACCAGAAGCCATAGAAAGTCAGGCATAATAGCACACATCTATAATCTTAGTACTTTTGTAGAAAAGGAGGTGGAAATGGAAGCCAGTGAGTCATTGAGCCTGGATTACACAGCTGCAAAATCAATAAGGGACCCTGACAAAAGGTGGCCCGAGCAGACTGACACCAAGGCCGTCTTCTGGCCAGTGCTATGTTCTGCTTGGACTGGTCTGCTTAAGGCTGCTCTCCACCTCAACATCCCATGCCTCCTCCCTCTCGATCTGTCTCAGTTCATATCCAGATCAACCTCAGCTATGTTCTGCGAACTGGGCTGCTGATTCCTGGCATCTGACCTGGGGACTCAATCGTTGGGCTGTGCTCTTTGTTCCAGTTCCAGAGAATAGTGTCTGTATCCAGACCCTGGGCTGCTTCAGAGCAAGGTTTGAATTTTGCCAGACTGTGTAGCTGGTAGGCAGAGACATCCTGGAGCCTCCCAGTTTTGTGCCATGAAAGGCTGCATGCAGGCCTCAGACCTCGTCAGAGGAGATTCTCTGTGCAGTAGACAGCAGAGACACACTGAGTGGAAGTGAAACTATACCACACCCACAGGGGCCCCACAAGATTCAAGGATCTTTGTGGAAGTTGGAGCAAAATGGCTGTAAGAGCCAGAAGTCTGGGTGGGAGGATAGGACCAAATAAGGCCTTCTGGGTATGACAGGACCTCTGTGCTAGTGAACTCACAGATGCTGCAGTGAACCCACGACCAGTGCAAGCTCAAGATAGCAAACATTCCAGCCTTGGGGAAGGAATCAGTGAGCCCTAGCCACTATCTGAGGAGCTATTAACAGCGAATGGTGGTGGAAGAGTCAGTTTTCTTTGAGGGTCTGACCACTGGTAAGCCTTTTGTCCCTGATAGGCACTACACCTGTTTGAATCAGTAAACTATTAAGAAGAAGAAGAAGAAGAAGAAGAAGAAGAAGAAGAAGAAGAAGAAGAAGAAGAAGAAGAAGAAGAAGA
>JADRCD010046824.1:0-11234 GCA_019843815.1 Montemys delectorum | reverse complement strand
AGATAGATAGATAGATAGATAGATAGATAGATAGATAGATAGATAGACAGACAGACAGCAAATTTGAGTAGCTGCCAAGAGAGTAGAGATGGTGGCAAAATCTGAATAATAGAAATAAAATGCAATAAATCAGTAAATAAAAATCCAAACAATGGGCTTGGTTTGAACCACTGGTAATAATGTAGATGTTTACTTCAACTCTTTGTGACAGAGGTAAAAGTCTAACCACACAATGAGAGATAAAGCTGCTTGCTTGGATAGTAATCTAGGGGTTCTTCAGCAGCTATCCTAACCTCTCTGAATTCTATTGTCTTAAAGGAGAAAACAATAGATTAATAACAACAATAATGTACAAATCCAGCTCATGACTTTTCAAAATTACTGTCCCAGTAAGAACTGTCTTTTCCTTCCAGAACACAGGGAAGATGAGACCATTTAATCACTGTGACATGAGCAGAACATGTAACTGGTTCTGGTTATGGAAATGTGAAATGAAATGAGGCATCCCTCCAAATTGAGACCAAATATCCTTAGTGAGACACTCCAGCTTGCCTCCTGCCCTTTGGTGTGGAGTCCAGAGGCCTTGACTGGAGAGGAAAGGGCTTGGAGGTATGATTCAGCACATGAGGACATCCTCCAGTTCCTGAAACCACAGTCAGCTTTGAAGAATTAAGAAAGAAGGTTTTATTGTAAAGCTAAGCTACTGAGGTCTTGGGTTTTGTTTTGTTTTTTGTTTTTTTCTTGCAGTAAGGTTGTCCAACATGGCTCATGCATGTACAATACTCAGTGTCCTCTTCTCTACAGCTAAGTCAGCTGACCTCAGATCTTACCAGACGTGAGTGCTGCTGCCGACTGACCTTGTGAAGTTCCAATGTGAGGCAATGAGAGGAGCATGAAGAGTTAGGAAGGGAGATAAACCATGATCTGCTAGGACCTGGAAAGTTCACACAGAGGTGTCACTGTAGATCTAATGGACCCACTTCTGAGAGGTGGCACATCCTTAATCAAGTGTTCCCTCCTAGTCACCCAAACCCCAGCTCATTTCCCCCAAGATTCATGAAAGCCCAGAATAAGTCCCCTTGCGTGAACATTGTAGAGCAGCCCCTCCCCTGCCCCAGAATAATAGCTTATCTCTAGTTAGAAAATTAAAGTTTCATTTGGCCAAAGCAGAAAGCTAATATGATTCAATAACCCTGTGGTTTTATCTCTTTATTACTTACTGCTTGAGAGAAAACAATAAATAAAATATCTGAGCATGTAATATCCCCCCTTTTCCTCCAGGGAGTCATGTAGATTCCTAGTATCCAAATAACCTCAGCGTTTGCAAACAGTTTGCCACGTCCCTCTCATTAACCCTCTCAGTGCCCCTTTCCTGTTTGTCTAGGTCCAGTCACTTTGATTTAATAGCATTGGTCCAAAAGATTGCAAAGACTACAGTAACAGAACAAGTGTGAGCACATACACCCAATGTGACACCCCTTATCAATTACAGGGGATAAAAAGTAGCCAGGGTAAGACATAAAATAAAAGGGAACTCTGTGAGGATAGCATGAGTCATAGGCAAACTGCTTTTGGTCATTAAATCTACCTGCTGAAGCCACACCCACTCCTTCCCAGCTGTCTTTGGGAGAAATGCAGAAACCAGGCTACAAGGATAGCTCGGCCAAAAATGTACATGCCTTACGAGTGCAAGGACTTGAATTCTGTGTGCCCAGAATTCTGTGTGTAAAAGATGATAGGCATGGTGACATGGTGACATATGGATTATAAAATCCAAGTGCTGAAAGCTAGGGGTCAGAGGGAGAAAGCATGGACACCCCAATGGTCCCATGGCCAAAAATCCCAGCCTAATTGGCAGACCTCCAGGCCAATGAGGGACTTTGTCTCAAAAGAGATAAAAGGTATGCCTGAGGATGACACCTAAGGTTATCCTCAACGTACAGATATGTACATATACAGGCACATGCATACACATCTTCACACACATAAACACACACACAAGAGGGAAATGGAAAATCAACGCATAAATCAATAATTAGGCTGGGAAGAACCAAAAGGTAAAATCAGATTCTTAGGTAGGACCTTGTGACCTACCAACAACAAGAATTAGAGGTGATGGGCTGCACAGAGTGAAGGGTTTCTAGGGTTGTCACTGTCTCAGCTGCTTGCTCTGAGCAAGTGCAGCCTGTCACATGTGATCCACACGTCTCAGCTGCTCCCTTCACTGGGTCAACCATATCATTTTCACAGTATATGAGCCAGGGATCCCAGTCCTCAGGCATTTCGAGTTCCTCCTGACCATGAAAATGATTTCGATTCCAGGGTGGCTGTCACTTGCTGTGAATATTTCCAGTGTGACCGAGCTCATCTTGGTTTCTTGGTTTTGTGCTTCCTAGGGGCTTCTCTCCGGTCTATCAGAAAGAGGCAATTTTGTGACTCTATATTTTAACATTTGACAAAAAAAACACCGTAATAAATACCTGAGCTCTTCTGGACAATTGTAGCTTCTTATCATTAATTGTAGAATCAAGAAATTTCGTGCATCAACTAAGCAATGGATAGGGTAGAGGTACAAGACCTCCTAAAGAGTGTACTGCTGCAGTAAGCCCTAGGCAGTGTTGCTGCAACAACAAACAAGTAAGGAAAAGAGTCAGCATACAGAGATGATTGCGATTGCCTGTCTCCTGCTTACTGTCAGTGTCCCTGGGCTGCTTTGTGCTAACGTTCTTCTGAAGAGCTGAACTGTAACGCTTGCAAATAACAAAATCCTGCAATGGTAGTCCCAGAGCCTGGAGTCCGAGGTCTCCAAGACCCTCCCTTGATGGTCGGTGATCCTTCCCCGACCCCTAGTCTATGACACCACAGATGTCACTATTTCTTTCCTGTCCTCACTCCCACCACTACCCTCCAGACCTCCATCATGAGCATGCTTGTGCATCTTCGCCAAAGGCCCTGCACACAGCCCCACCACTCAATTTCTAGGAAGATGGCCTATGCTGTCAAAGCATAGGTAATTAACAAAGGGACACCTAGAAACTTGGGAGGCAAGAACTTTAAACAGAAAATGTCCCATTGTGAAACCCAGTGTCAGGTCCATCACCATGAGAGTTTCTGTCATTTGAGGGAAAACAGGGTAGAGATAGCAGAGTTGAGCTAATCTGTTTGAAGACATTTATGGCTTCCCCTGAATGTATGCCTGAGTACATTGTTTGCAAATACGCATGCGCTAGGGCATATGATGAAGGGAAATTGACATCTTTGACAATAATTGTAGTTACTGAGAAACTTCAAATGTGAAAAAAATTCATGAAACTTTAGATGGCTAAAAGTAATACTAATTAGAAGCTGTATGCAAATTAACTCTATTTATCATGCAACACAATAATAATATGTCTATCACTATAATGTGTCAAATTAAATTGGGGAGGGGGGAATTTTCCATAACAATCTTGAACATTTTTCATGTGGAAGTTGTGCAAGTAAGAAGACTATAAATTCAGAGGGCTGTACTGTCTTTCCCAGTCCTTTGTCCATAGTTCTATATTGTTGTTTCTCTTTTCCTTAATGATTTGAAAATGGTCTTATTGGACCCAGGAGGAAATCCTTTTATCTCTTACATGTGCGGCAAATGTTCCTACCAGCTTGGGATTTGTCTTCTATTTCTCATGTTAGGCTATGCAGAGAAATTGTCCTGATGGAGTCTTTTATAGCTGTACTTCATGTGCTCTCTTTCCATATGCAGCTGCTTACAATTTTTTAAAAACACAGGAAAAGTGCCCATTATATCCATTTTTTCTGAAGTCTGAAATTCCTTTGAACAGGAACTAATCTTCGCCGCTACAATTAGAGATAAAAGGGTTACAAATGCATGAAGCCTCAGCAATAACACATTAGTGTGTTTGGGGTAAATGTGGGTGCCGATGACTGCTATTCTGTTTGTGGGGAGGAGTTCATTTACAAAGCAGGAGAGAATTCATGAGCAGAACACATGAGGGTGAAGCAGAGACAACACCAAGGAGAGTTCTAGAGGACAAGACTGACCAACTCCTCCCTTTCAACTTTCCTGGTCCTTTTGCTGTGGCCACACAGCTCCTTCTATAACCCTGTTGGGACTCATACTGCTCTATCCCTGCTGTTCACATCTGCTGGCTTGAATTCTCCCCTGCAATGTTCTTAGAGGGCAGTGATGCATTGTATCCAAAGCATCATGCCCTGTAGGTTTTAATAAGCATTCACTGGATGAATGAGGAGAGCAATCAATAAATCAATAAGCTAGTATTACTACTTTCCTGGAGGACTGCGTGACTGGATCATTGCCTCTTTGAAGGAGACAGAACAGTACTACTTGCTAAAGAGGGCAAGTCAAGTGTGAAGAGGAGTCTTTCCATTCAACTCCCACCCCAACAACGTTTGCCTCAAATGGTCCCAGAAATAAGTACTCCAGCAGTGCTCTACTCAAAACCTTTGCTAGAATTGAGAACCCAGTTTATCGAAGTAAGGCCAGGACTTTGTCTCCCTTTCCAGGAGACACAGAGCTCTCCTGACCAACTAAGCTCCATTATGCCTTGACATAAATAAGGACAAGGAACAGCTGTGTTTTGGGCACTACTCAAAAGAATCAACCACACTCAACAGGGAATCCTGGTGATCCTGGTCTAGCTAAGCTCTCTTCTGTAAATATCATAGATCTGGATTGAATGTTCCTGGAAAATTTTTAAGCTTTTAACCCTGCAATAGCTGACCTCAGATAACAATGCATTCCTTATTTTATACCCAACCTTCTGCAATGGATCCCTAGATCTTACCCATTTCCAACCCGCTGCAATTGATACCTGGATTTTATCTATTCCCCAATCCTCTACAATGGATCCAGGGATCTTATCTGGATTATATTGATCCTGCTCAGCCTGCCATCGAGACTGTCCTCTTCTGGCCTTCCTGGCTACTGATTCTGTCTCATTCTATTTCTTTATACATATAACTGCTTCTCTAGCCTTTGCCCTACACTCTGGAAATATGCTCGTCCATGGACATTTCTCCCTCCCAGCCCATGCCTGAGCCCAGTTCTCTCAAGACAGTCAATACACATACACCACAGAACAGAGGGATGCTCACTGCTCCAGTTCTTCTCATACCCAGCTTTGTATGCATTCCATTAGCTTACTTAATTTTAAGCTTCTGATGCCTGTGTTCTTTAATCTTGGTTTATATACCATCTTTGCCTTGAATTAGTACAGGGTCTGTCTTAGTACTGTCTAGTACAGTACCTGATGATTATTCTTCCTGGGAGCTACCCAGAATACCCTTCCCCAAATTCAGGATTGTGCCTTGCCCCTCTGACTGAGAACTGCAGGACTTTCAACTGGTGCCTGAGCTAGTCCCATGACTCTGTCCTTCAGCTCCAAGTCTCTTCCTAGCCCTGTTCACTCAGTTTACCATTGTCCAGACAAGCAAAAAGGGAACACATACAGCTACCATTTATGCTACAGAGTGCAGATGACAAATTTAACAAAGCTTCTTGTGAGAAACTCATGAACAGAGTAGTAGAGTGAACAGGTTCCCATCATCTGGCCATTATAAAGAGAGATTCTACACAGGAGACAGTTAATTCACCATAAAGAGCTCCCTCTGAAAGAGCCATGCCTCAATGTTATGAATAGTCAAAGGAAAGAAGGACTAAGGAATATGTAGATGACTAGATGAAAACAAGAGCTTTTAAAGAGATCACCCGCCACTATCCATCTGTCCTTCCAATGGTCTACCATGTGCAGAGAGGACCTGAGCCTTGAGGATGTGCTTATGTGTCTGACTTGAACACACCCCTTCATGCTTGGCTCACTCTGAGCCCCAGCTCCAATCTGAGGTTGCAATGGTTCCTAAACAAGCTCATTCTCATTTCTCACACAGACATCCATAGCTTGCTTCATCTCTAAGCCCCAGCAACATAATTTGCAAATGCATGGAGTCATAGATATAGTGCATTCGTGTGTTTTAAAAAAATGTGCATGCTGATAATAGTCAGCCCTGTGCTTATGGGAAGATACTTCTCTTAGAAATAAAGAATTTAGGATAGGTAATAATGGGCAGGAGGGGGAATTTTTGAGATGCTCTGTGCTTCCTGTGGTACCCCAATGCCAGAGCCCCACCTAACCTCTTAATTCACCTTTTCAAGTTCTTCCTCATCTCCTAATAGAACATACTTACTCAATAATTCATTCTCCTAGAACTGTGCTCTCTAATAAAATGTAAAGTGATGGGATTTTAAGTGGAGATGCTCTTATCGTAAGTGAGACCACAAGTCTTTCCACCCAAGTATAAGAGAATCAGAAGCAGCTTCTACTAAGAGATGGGTGGTTCCCCTTTTGCCTTAACCTTCTTTCAAAATGTCATCTCCTCTGTGTGTCCCCACTCCACTGCATCGGCCTAAATCTCATCTCCATTCTTCGACTCTTCATGAACCAATCAATAATGAACACATTTCTAGACTCTTTATGGCTTCTCTTTTTTTCTCATCATCAAAATGGATTTATATTAGTGTCTTTTCTCAAAGCCTTGTCTAGAGAAAGAATGAGAAAATCTTACCTGAATCATTGGTACTCAGTAAACGTTAGCCTTTACTATCTGTAAACCTTTATATCTTATTCTTTAAGAAAATCAATCCAATCAATCCCTCTATTAAGTACTATTTAAGAGCAATATATTTTGCCTCTCCCAGGTAACATGAGTACATTTAAATGGAGACACTGCTTTCTTCTAAGGAAGGGTCATACTTAGAAAATGTCAAGCTTCCTGGCAGAAGGAGAAGAAAAGCACTTTGGGCTCGAGAGATTCACAAACCCCTGATAACAATAGAATAGAGAGTTGGCAAGTTGATTCAGTGGGTAAAAGCACTTGTTGCCAAGCCCGATTGCCTAAGTTCAATCCCCAGGACTCACATTTAAGAAGGAGAAGTCTGATTCCTTTGGGGTATCCATTCACCTCCACAAACCTACCATGACACATTTGCTTTCAATAAACAAACAAATAACAACATTTTAAATGATGAAATATTTGAATATCTCTGTCCTAATGTGTGCAGACATGCAGAGCAGGGATCAAAATTCCTCATATCACTAGGGTTAAAAAAGAATCACAGTCACATATTAAATGTCTTTCCCCATCCCTTTATAAAGGATGTTTTGACAGGACATATCATTTCTGCTCATGTCATAAAATCATTTTGATGTTTATGTTCCAAAGCATTAAAGCAAGCCCTTAATAACAACTTGAACAGCTAGACATCATGGCTATTTAACAAGACACATTTCTTCTTCACAAAGACTTGTCCCCCTACATCACTGTCACTATCCCACCAAACACTCACATCAGTTTGGACTTATAGTCATTTCTCGGGTGGTTCTAGCTTTAATAAAGATTTTTATTTCTTTGAATTCTATAAAAACATCAAAACCATCTTAAGGCAATATACCTCCTGCACTGCCTCCCTGTTTGCATTAGCAGGGCTCGTTCTCTTCTCTGCCTTTCATCGAAAGCTCTCTGGGAGAGTCTTCATGCCTTTTAATTGTCTGGACTTATTTTCTTCCTTTCTCTTACTAGAACTGAGTTGGCAGAGGGGAGCAGGAGGGAACAGACTACACCTCAGCAAACCTCAAAGTACTCTTTAACCTTGTAACCACTCTCTTTTATTGGCCAACTTCCCTTCTCCCTCGCATCCATTTTTTTCTTGGTCTATTCAGAAAAACCTCTCTTACTCTCAATTGCTACATTAATTCACTCTGTTTTTGAGCTGCCCGAGCCCAAGTCACATCTCCTCATTTGAGTCTCTCTTGTCCCTTCCCTTTCCAGCTCAGATTTTTCTCTGCACATAGGTCTTTAAACCACCTTTTGTAAATCCACTTTGCAAGGAGCAAGCAATCTCCAATCTTCTTCTCCAGGGCAATTGTAATCCACTATCCTTTAATTATAGTGTCTATTCAGATGTTCAAAATTCCATCCAGTTACAGATTTTAATACTTCTTCCCTCTTCACCATATTTATTCGATTGATTAATTTCCCTAAATGTGCTTTTTTGAAGTTTAATATCCAAGGTCTTTGAAGCCACTGCTCACTTAAAGAATTGAAGAAGACCATGATCACTGGTGACAGGGAGGCTGTCTTGCCTTGGAGTTAACTACACAGTTCAGCTGTTTCTAATCCCAGTGGCTCTCATCCTATTCTACCCTACACAAATTCTGTCCTCTCAACGTCTCAGGTCACACTGGAAGACACAACATTGCCAGCCATCTGTTAAAATCTGTACCTTAATGCTTTAAGGATGGAATTTCTTTATAATACATAATTATATATTTTGCTATGTGCATATATTATATGGCATAGCAGATCCAACTGTTCAAAAATTTACCATTTCTTTATATTAGGAAGCTTCTGTGACAGTTTTTTAGGAATTTATATTTAATTATTGTCACCTATAGCTGTCATACTGTGCTACAGAACATGGATGCTATTTTGCTTCCAATTTCATTTCTACCAATTAGCCATCCCCTCTCCATCAACTATCTTTCCCCATTACCCTTCTTAGCCTCTGGTAATCACTGATTTGTTGTCTCTTTCTGAGATCACTGTTTTGGGCATCTACAGAGAAATAAGGGCAAGTGGTGTTTGCCTTACTATGACTGACCTATTACAATTACTACACCCTCCAGGTTGATTCATGTTGCTGTAAAGGCCAAAGTTTCATTTTATAGATAAATAATATTCTGTTTGACGTGTATATTATATATTATTCTTTATACATTCTTCCTTTGATGAACACATAGATTCTGTATCGTGTCTATTGTGAATAGAGGTGAACAAGCAGGATTGAAATGTCATTTTAACATAGTGATTTCATTTCCTTTGCGTATATAACCAGTAGTAGAATTGTTGCTGGTTTTGAGAAATCTCTGTACTGTTTTCCATAAAGGCTATACTAATCAACAGTGTATAAGTATTTCCTTTATCAGCATTCTTAGCAGCATTGATGATATAGCCATCCTAACAGGAGTGAGCTAATCTCTCATTGTCACTTTGATTCGCATTTTCCCAGTGATTAATGATGTTGGGCACTTTTTAAAATATACTCATTGACTATTTATATTCTTTGCAGAATTGACTATTAAGATCATTTACCCATTGCTAATCACATAATTTGTGTTTTGGACCTGAAGTTGCTTGAGTTCCTTATGTATTTGAGTAATCTCTTGTTTAGTGAATAATTTAGCTATATTCTCCCCTGCGTAAGTTTTAACCTAACACTGCTGATCATTTCCTTCTCAGTGAAGATGTGTTTTAGCTTAGCCAATCCCATTAGTCAATATTTGCTTTTGTTATTTGGGCTTTGGAATCATACTTTTAGAAACTTGTCCACATCAATGTCCTAAAACATTTACCTTCTTTTCATTCATTCTTTCCTTCTTTCCTTCCTTCCTTTCTCTTTTTACTTTATTTACTTATTTATCTTCTCTGTGTGGGCATGTGTGTAGAGGTTAGAGAATTACTTGGAGAAGTCAGTTCTCTTCTTGTTCTATGTGGGTTCCAGGGCATAAACTCAGATTATCAGTCTGGTCTACAAGTACTGCCCCTATCTACTGAACTATCTTACCTGCCCTAAGCCTAGTTCTTAGGCTGGCTGGGGTCTAACTGCTAGGGAGAATTATGTATCCACCCCCCTTTTTAAAATTAACTCAACTCCCAGTTCCTCCCCACCTCCTCTACCATCCCACACCCTTTTTGTCTCATTAGAAAAGAACATGCTTCTAAGAGATAACAACTGAACATAACTAAATGAAATGTAATAGGACTTAAAAAAAAAAAACATCACATTGAAGTAAAACAACACAAATCAATAAAATAAAAGAACCCAAGAGAAAGCACAAGAATCAGATACCCACTCCACATTCAAGAGCCCCATGAAAATACTAAACTAAAAACTATAATACATATGCAGAGGACCTGATGCTGACCTATGTATTCCTTGTGATTGCTGCTTCAGTCTCTGTCAGTTCATATAAGCTTTACCCAATTGATTGAGGAGGCCTTGATCTCCTGACATCCTCCACCCACTCCGGCTCCCTCACTCCCGCCTGCTCTTCTGTGGGCTTCCCTGAGCTCTAATGGGAGAGATCTTATGGAGGGAAAAATCTGTGTTCCAAAGTCTCTTTCTCTGTGTAGTGTCTGGCTATGGGTCTCTGTGTTTGTTTCCGTGTTCTGCAGGAAGAAGCGTCTCTAATGATGACTGAGTGAGGGAATGATCTATGAGTTTAAAATGTCATTAGCAATCATTTTGTCACTTTTTTAAAAAGACCAGTAGTGTTTGATTTGGGATTTGTAGTTTCTGGTTCATGATCACCCAATCATAGTTGAGTATGGGTTCTTTCTTGTGAAGGGGATCTTAACTCAAATCAAACACTGGTTTGTTATCCCCATAGCTTTGTACTACCATGCTGGACCACGATGTATATTTCAGACAGGACAGAGTGTAGATCGAAGGATTTGTGGCTGTGTTGGTACTTAGTTTCTATTTTGGTAGCCCATAGAGTAACTTCCTGTACCAAAGACACTAGAATGTAGGAGTGAAGGTTCTATGTGGGTGCTAGCTCAACCTCTCCATGTTCGATAAGTTGTGTGAGTGTTGGCTTCATCAGTAGGGCCTTGCTGTCAGTTTGTAGAGAGAGATCCATATGCTTTAGCAACAGTCTGGTCTGTGTGCAGATTTCTATAGGACTCCTTTAGACAACAACTCAATCAGCTGTAACCTAGTCCCTGTACTAGGGGGTTTCCTTTGGTAATAAGAGAGGGTCGACTGGAACTCTGTCTCCCTTATTATTTAGAAACTTCACTATGGTCACCTTCATATATTTTAGGAAATTTCCACTCCACTAGGTTTTTTTCCATAACACCCCTCAAATGCCCCTCAATTCTAGCTCTTGATCCTCACATTTCCTCTTAACACATCTCTTCTCTCCCTCTCCACACCATCTCCCATATCCATCCCCCCTTGACACCAGTCTACCCATAACTATTCTATTACCTACACCCAGAGAGATCCATAGTCATCCCTAGTCCCTTCTTCTATTCCTAATCTCTTCAGGTATACATATTGTAGCCTGGTTATCATTTATTTAATGGCTAATGCCCACATACAAGCAAATATATATATATATATATATATATATATATATATATATATATATATA
>JADRCD010046813.1:4953-27311 GCA_019843815.1 Montemys delectorum | reverse complement strand
TCTTCTTCTTCTTCTTCTTCTTCTTCTTCTTCTTCTTCTTCTTCTTCTTCTTCTTCTTCTTCTTCTTCTCCTCCTCCTCCTCCTCCTCCTCCTCCTCCTCCTCCTTCTTCTTCTTCTTCTTCTTCTTCTCCCTCATAATCATAATCATTTTTGGTGAATTTGGGGATTTTCTCTGATGTGTTTCCTGCTTAATCCAAAGGTGTAGAATGATTCCCAGCATATATTATGAAGACTGTATTTCATGTATTTGGTTATTAAAGCCACAGGATTTAAACAAAAAAAGGTGAGCATATGACTCTTAATCCAGTAAAAACTTGTAGCAGTAATATATTCTGTTATCTATGTTCATACTAATAATATAGCTTGCTCTATACAACTGTGTTTCTGGAGCAGGTGGCCAGGTATGATGAGCAACCATCCCAATTTTCCTGGAACTAAGATTTTCCTAAAGTGAATATTATTTTTATTTTTAAACCAAAAAATTATTGACAAAGTGCAATGATGATAAACCTTTGGTGAATAATATGTGTTAGTTCTGGGGAACCAAAATGTGACTAAGCATATGACTCATACTCCAACTCCTTTATTCATATGTCCTTTCCATTCAGCAGTTACATCCTTCTAGAAAGCGACAGATGTCAATGTCTAGCATGTAGAGCATAATGATCTGTGTTAGCTGTTTTCTGATGGTCCTTCTAGTTGTAAAAGTTGGTATTTCTTATTACTCTCTATATCATAATTGAGCCTATGATTTTGTATCCTACAGTGACCTCAACCCTAACTAATCTAGCCAATCAACTGAATCCAATCATGTAGGTAAAGTAAACCACATTGACAATTAAAAATGACAGCTATATTTTGTTTTAAATTGTATTACAGAAGATCTATCAAATACTTGTGTTTTTTCCAGATTAACATAATTTATATTGATATAAACTCTAATAAGTTTCCTAAATGTTTTTTCCATATGGTTGTTGCTTTTAAAAACAAGGAGGGGCTGGAGAGATAGATAAGTGGTTAGTAGTACTGGCTGCTTTTGTATAAGACCTTGGTTAAAATACCAGCGCCCACATGACAGATCAAAACCACCTTTATATCCTGTCTCAGTGGATATCATTCCATCTTCTGACTCCCACAAGGACCAGGCACATACGTGGTAAACAAACTTATATTCAGGTAAAGCAATTATTCAATACATATATAGATAGGTAGATAGATATATAGATAGATAAATAAATAGATTTAATGAATGAAAATGAAGAGTAATTTATTATTTCAGTAGACTTGAGGAAAAGCACTATCTGCTCTGAGTTATTTCCATATTTCTCCCTGTGACCTTAAGATCTGTTAACAATGAATATAGAATGTATGTGAGAAATATTTGGTTAATGGGAATTGCAATTCGTATTTCATTACACAATCTGAATGAACTTGATTATAGCTTTGTCTACAATAACAATAAAGAAAGGGCAGAAAGAGCAGTAGAATACAAAGATGCAAATGAGAAAAAAGATAAAAAAGCTTGTCTTTGAATGTCACAATGCTGCTAGATATAATATCACCATTTTCCCCAAGATATCATTTTAGATTAAAATACTAGAGCCTTTCAGTCTATGTTAGCCCATAGATTAGTTAATTAATATTTTTAAGAATACTAACTTTCTTTCTCAAACTTTTCTTTTTTACTCTTTCCTCTCAGATATATTAACTTCTTCAACACAGATGGCAGAGACATTTGTCTGACCTATAATTCTCACAAGTTCCCCTAATGTTAATCAATTCCCAGATCACTCACATCAAATTTGGACTCATGTATAAATGCTATTAATATTTGATGTCACACAGTGTATAAGTACATTTTCTGAATGATAAATTTCTCTTAAGAAAATCTTTCCCTGCCTTGCTCGTATTCTGGTACTTGGCTCAACATTTTATAGGCACTGAGACAGATTGTATTGTACGTTCGGGTATTGCAGTATGCCTCGGTTTTGATTCACTCCTCCTATTAAATTTACCATTTTTCCTCTTAGTATACTCTTTATGAAATTATTTTAGATTGATAATATCAATACTGATTGAGAGATACCAAGTTTTATATTTGATAGAATCTTCTAGTGTATCCTTGTTTTTTCAAAGAATTTTCATTAGTTGTAATGATATGTATTACAGAAACAATACTCACATAGCTCATGGCATTTCTAAGTCCTCAAATTGCCTCAAATCTCATTCATTTCCAATTCTAAACATAATGCTTAACTCCTGTTATATCTTTGCTTTAACTTAACTCCTAGAGAAGAAGAGAACTGTAACATAAAACACTAAAACAACTAAAAAACACATCTGCCTTCCCTCAAACTGAAATAATTCACTCTCCTTGGAAGTCTGGTCATGGATTTTGGCTCTACAGTTTGATATTACCCAAATGAACATTATTTCTTTTCTAATAAAGAGCCATTTAGCATCTTAGAGACAGGACTGACATTTCCTGCCACCCAAATTTTATTAAATATCTTCAGTTTTTAATTTATTTTGGAATCACCTTACAGGGATCTCTAAACTTCCTACATTGTGACATGATATTGTTGTGTATAAATGTTAAAGGTTACAATCATAGCTATTTTGTATATATGACACTTCTTGACTACAGGGTGCAAACATGTGATAGATATGCTAGTTTTAATACTTTTGCTGTAATAAAATAGCTTAATTAAATACAGCAATGCAGGAAAGGATTCTTTGGCTTACAATTACAGATTCTTTCATTGAATGGAAGCCAAAGTAGGAGCTAAAACATCTAAAATATATCATATCCACATTCAAGAGAGAAATACATGAATCCTTATTTTCTTTTTCTCTAATTCACTTCTCTCTTTTTAGGCATGAAATAGTGTGTCCTTCCGTGTCTTCCTACTTGAAGTAATGTCCCAGACAGTCCTCCACAGTCATGTCCCCCAGAGTAACCTGATCACAAAATTCCTCAATAGTTACATTTTCTGAATGAAATGTAATGTGTCTTCTTAAGTAATTTTGAGTTATGACAAATTAGCAATTAGTATCTAACTATCATAATACTGCGCCTAGATATTGTATTTACTAGTTCTAACATAAACATAGACATGGACTTTTAAAAGTTTATGTTTCTCTTAGTCAGAGTTTTTATTCCTGCACAAACATCATGACTAAGAAGCAAGATATGGAGGAAAGGGTTTATTTGGCTTACTTTCACATTGCTGTTTATCACAAAGGAAGTCAGGACTGGAACTCAAGCAGGTCAGGAAGCAGGAGCTGATGCAGAGGCCATGGAGAGATGTTCCTTACTAGCTTGCCTCCCCTGGCTTGCTCAGCCTGCTCTCTTATAGAACCCAAGACTTCCAGCCCAGAGATGGCACCACCCACAAGGGGCCTTAGCCCCTTGATCACTAATTGAGAAAATGCCCCACATCTGGATCTCATGGAGGCACGTCCCTAACTGAAGCTCCCTTCTCTGTGATAGCTCCAGCCTGTGTCAAGTTGACACACAAAACCAGACAGTACAATGTTATAAATGCATGTATTCCTAAAAATGATCTAGAAACACCATAACACAGATTTATCCAAAGTCACACTTTACTCTAGTAAGATCTAAGCCACAGTAGGGATTTTAGCAAGGGTCTGCTATGATCTGACAAGAGAATTTTCTAGTTTAAATGGTATTCCTATTGAGAAGAGTACACAATACATGACACATACAGTACAGTTTAAATGTCAAGATCATTAAAATATGTCAGATTTCACTAATCAGAGGTTATTAGAGAATTCATCATAGAGGAGTAAATTACATAGGAACCAGATTTTGAGGTTGGGGAATGTAGACTGACATAACAGATAGTTTAGGTAATGTATCACATACTTTGTGAATAATAGGAACTCATGACCAGTGACATTTTATACCTGAAGCAAAAGAAGACAGATGAGTAAGTTGAAGTTTTAACTTTATATGTCTCAAAGAGGAAGCTCAAAGTTTCAAGTGTATTAGTACAAACTAGAAAAAGGAGACAGTAGGAGCATTAAGAAAGGTAAGTGAACTTATTAAAATTCACGAAACCCACAATTTTAAATTAAAAATTATTAATCTCTGAAATACTCTCCTTTCACCTTCTCACCTATATAGTAAAACCACTACTTTCCCACTGAACCTATCATTTTCTCATGAATAGTGAAAGCTTCTTCCTAAATGGTACTTTTAGATATCATTAGTTTTATCTTATTTAAATCTATACCATTTCCTTATTATGCTTATAAATATGATATTTAGAGATTATGAATATACACGTCTATGTCCAACAAACCAAGAAAATATACTAGTTTTTCTTTCTTAAACTCTGTAGGAGGTTTCTGCCAACAACTGAAATATGGACTCAATTTGGCTATGAAGTGTTAGATGGACAAAGTTGAAATTTGGGCAAGGTAGAAAGACTTTCTAATGATTAAACTGTGCATACTATCTCCTGGTGGTCAGGGTGGTGGTGGAAGATTTTAGAAAGAACAAAATGTCAAAAGAGCAAGCAGAGTGGGGATCTTGGAGCTGATACAGGGAAACGCTGGTTCCTGGTAATCAGAAACCTGCGTTAGGAGATGTGCTTTCCTTGTAAACAAAACCCCATTTTTAATTTTGTTTATATAAATATAATATTTATATATGTAAACATATATGATATATCATTGATATACTATATATGATTGATATATTATTGATATGATATATGATTGATACATGATATGTAATATATGTTTAATATTAGATTAGATTAATATAGATACACATATGTATATTTAATCCAGTGAAATAAAATTCATAGTTTAAAGTGAAAAAATGCCTTCTGTTTTCAATAAAATTAATAGCTGTATAAACTGCAGTCGTTTTTACTAATTGAAATTATCCCAATACACAAAAAATATACTGCATATTTTGACTGGTATGTGTACTCCAGCAAGACAATTTAATAACCAAAACAATATTTGTCATTAACAGGAGAGATATTTTCCTAGGGTTCAAATTTAGTCACTTCCATGATACCTATATCTATTAAGAACTGTAATCTTCTGATACTTGCCTTTATTGATGTGTTGATTTGATCAAAATTATAGCAGAACTCCAGATTGTACTCAACAACATAAGACTGTACCTTTCTGTGGGTTTATAAATTGAATATTCCTTCAAAGATCTGTACTAAAGGGGTGATTCCAAGCTGACAATGCCACTTCAGTGGTTCTAGAAACTTTAAGAAGTAGAATTATATTCAAGAAGTACTTCCTGGTTGAGTGGGAATCTTTAGGACCTATCTCTCATCACAAGCTTCTCTTCATTTATTCTACTTCTTGGCCACCATTATATTATGCATTGTAAGGTTTCCTTTATCATGATCAAATAAACTGCAAATATTTTGAAATACATGTAAAATCCTTGTCTCAAAGGAACATGGAATTAAGAAAGATGGATGACTCAATTTTTTTTCTATTCCAGTATACATATTTCCTTTCTTTTTACTAGATATATTTTCATTTACATTTCAAATGTCCTCTCCTTTCTTGATTTCCCCTCTGAAATATCCCCTAATATCTCCCTCTTCTTCATGCTAACCAACCCACCTTCTCCAAATTCCTGTCCCTGCCATTATCCTACATTGGAGCATAGAGCCTTCACAGGACCAAGGTCGGACCTCTCCTCCCATGATGACCGACTAGGACATCCTCTGCTATATATGCTGCTGGAGCCATGATTCTACCATGTGTACTCTTTGGTTGGTGGGTTAGTCCCTGGGAGCTCAGGGGGTACTAGTTAGTTCATATTGTTGTTCTTCCTAAGGGGCTATAAATCCCTTCAGTTCCTTTGGTTCTTTCTCTACCTCCTCCATTAGAGACACTGTGCTCAGTCCCATGGTTGGCTGTGAGCCTCTATTTCTGTATTAGTTTGGCACTGTCAGACCCAATCTGTGTCAAAAGCTTTGTTACTGATTTCAGAGTAGTTGTACCAGCATGCAATCCTACCAGCTATGAAGGAATATTCCTCTTTCTCCACAAGCTCTCCAGCATTTGCTGTGACCTGAATATTCATCTTAGTTATTCTAGAGGTATGACGTGGAATGTCAAGGTCATTTTGATTTGCATTTCCCTGATGACTAAGGATGTTGAATATTTCTTTAGGTGCTTCTCAGCCATTTGGTATTCCTCAGTTGAGAATTCTTTGTTTAGCTCTGTACCCCATTTTTAGTAGGGTTATTTGGTTCTCTGGCGTCTGACTTCTTGAGTTCTTAGTATATTAGCCCTCTACTGGATGTAGGATTGGTAAAGATATTTGCCCAATCTGTTGATTGCTGTTTTTTCCTATTGATAGTGTCCTTTGCTTTAAAGAAGCTTTGCAATTTTATGAGGTCCCATTTGTCAATTCTTGATCTTAGAGCAGAAGCTATTGATGCCCTGTTCAGGAAATTTTCCCCTGTGCCCATGTGCTCAAGGCTCTTCCCCAATTCTTTTCAATTAGTTTCAATATATCTGGATTTATGTGGAGGTCCTTGATCCACTTGGACATGAGCTTTGTACAGGGAGATAAAAATGGATCGATTTGCATTCTTCTATGAGCTAACTGCCAGTTAGTTAAGACAGCACCATTTGTTGAAAATATTGTCTTTTTTTCCCACTGGATGGTTCTAGCTACTTTGTCAAAGATCAAGTGACCGTAGGTATGTAGGTTCATTTCTGGGTCTTCACTTTTATTCCATTGATTTACTTGCCTGTCACTGTGCCAATACCATGAAGTTTTAATCCCAATTGCTCTGTAGTACAGATTGAGGTCAGGGATAATGATTCCATCAGAATTTCTTTTATTGTTGAGAATAGTTTTTGCTATCCTAGGCTTTTTATTATTCCAGATGAATTTGCAAATTTCTCTTTCTAACTCTGTGAAGAATTGAGTTTGAATTTTGATGGGGATTGCATTGAATCTGTAGATTGCTTTTGGCCATTTTTACTATATTAATCCTGCCAATCCATGAGCATGGGAGATCGTTCCATCTCCTGAGATCTTCCTCGATTTCTTTCATCAGAGACTTGAAGTTCTTGTCATATAGATCTTTCACTTGCTTAGTTAGAGTCATACCAAGGTATTTTATATTATTTGTGAGTATTTTAAAGGATATTGTTTCCCTAATTTCTTTCTCAGCCTGTTTATCCTTTGTGTAGAGGAAGGCCATCAATTTGCTTGAGTTACTTTTATATCAAACTACTTTGCTAAACTACTTTGTTTACCAGGATTAAGAGTTCTCTGGTGGAATTTTTGGGGTCACTTATACTATCATATCATCTGCAAATAGTGATAATTTGATTTTTTTTCTTTACAGTTTATATCACTTTTATCTCCATTTTTGTCTAATTGCTCTGTCTAGAATTTCAAGTACTATATTGAATAGTTAGGGAGAGAGTAGGCAACCTTGTCTAGTCCCTGATTTTAGTGGGATTGTTTCAAATTTCTCTCTATTTACTTTGATGCTGGCTACTGGTTTGCTGTATATTGCTTTTACTATGTTTAGGTATGCACCTTGAATTCCTGATTTTTCCAAGACTTTTATCATGAAGGGCTGTTGAGTTTTGTAAAATTTTTTCTCAGCTTGTAATGAGATGATAATGTAGTTATTTTCTTTGTGATTGTTCATATAGTGGATTATGTTGGTTATATTGAACAATCCCTGTATCTCTGGGGTGAAACCTTTTTGATCATGATGGATGATCATTTTGATGTGGGCTTTGATTCAGTTTTTGAGAATTATATTGAGTATTTTTGCATCAACATACATAAGGGAAGTTGGTCTGAAGCTCACTTATTTTTATTGGAAATTTGTGTGGTTTAGGTATTAGAGTAATTGTGGCTTTATAGAACGAATTGTGTAGAATACCTTCTGTTTCTATTTTGTGGAATAGTTGGAGGAGTATTGATATTAGGTTTTCTTTGAAGGTCTGATAGATCTCTTCACTAAACCCATCTGGTCCTGGGCTTTTTTTGGTTGAGAAACTATTAATGACTATTTCTATTTCTTTAGGGGATATGGGACTGTTTAGATCATTTATCTGATCTTGATTTAACTTTGCTACCTGGTATATTTTTAGAATATTGTGCATTTCATCCAGATTTTACAGTTTTGTTGAGTATAGCCTTTTGTAGTAGGATCTGATGATATTTTGGATTTCCTCAGTTTCTGTTTTTATGTCTCCCTTTTCATTTCTGGTTGTGTTAATTAGCATATTGTCTCTGTGTCCTTTAGTTAGTCTGGCTAAGGGTTTATCTATTTTGCTGACTTTCTCAAAGAACCAGCTCTTGGTTTGGTTGATTCTTTGTATAGTTCTTTTTGTTTCCACTTGGTTGATTTCAGCTCTGAGTTTGATTATTTCCTGCCATCTACTCCTCTTGGGTGAATTTGCTTCTTTTGGTTCCAGAGCTTTCAGGTGTGCTGTCAAGCTGCTAGTATATGCTCTCTCCAGTTTCTTTTTGGAGGCACTCAGAGCTATGAGTTTTCCTCTTAAGACTGCTTTCATTGTGTCCCATGAGTTTGGATATGTTGTGGCTTTATTTTCATTAAACTCTAAAAAGTCATTTATTTATTTCTGTATTTTTTTCCTTGACCAAGTTATCATTGAGTAGATTGTTGTTCAGTTTCCATGTATATGTGGGCTTCCTATTGTTTATGTTGTTATTGAGGACCAGCCTTAATCCATGGTGATTTGATAGGATGCAAGTGAGTACTTCAATATTCTTGTATCTGTTGAGACCTCTTTTGTGACTGATTATATGTTCAATTTTAGAGATGATACCATGAGGTCCTGAGAAGAAGGTATATCCTTTTGTTTTAGGATAAAATGTTCTTTAAATATCTATTAAATCCATTTGTTTCATAACTTGTTAGTTTCAATGTGTCTCTGTTTAGTTTCTGTTTCCATGATCTGTCCGTTGATGAGAGTGGGGTGTTGAAATCTCCTACTACTATTGTGTGGGGTGCAGTGTGTGCTTTGAACTTTAGTAAAGTTTCTTTAATGAATGTGGATACCCTAGCATTTGGAGCATAGATGTTCAGAATTGAGAGGTCATCTTGGTAGATTTTACCTTTGATGAGTATAAAGTGTCCCTCCTTATCTTTTTGATAACCTTAGGTTGAAAGTTGATTTTATTTGATATTAGAATGGCTATTCCTGCTTGTTTCTTGGGACCATTGGCTTGGAAAATTGTTTTATAGCCTTTTACTCTGAGGTAGTGTCTATCTTTGTCACTGAGGTGGGTTTCCTGTTTGTAGAAAAATGTTGGATCCTGTTTATGTAACCAGTCTGTTTGTCTGTCTTTTTTGTTTGTTTGTTTGTTTGTTTTGTTTTTTGTTTTGGTTTTTTGTTTTGTTTTGTTTTTTGGTTTTTTGAGACAGGGTTTCTCTGTGTATCCCTGGCTGTCCTGGAACTCACTCTGTAGACCAGGCTGGCCTTGAACTCAGAAATCCACCTGCCTCTGTCTCTCAAGTGCTGGAATTAAAGGCGTGCACCACCACTGCATGGCTAGTCTATCTTTTTATTGGGGCACTGAGTCAATTGATATTAAGAGATATTAAGGAAAAGTAATTGTTGCTTCCTATTATTTTTGTTGCTAGAATTAGAATTCTGTTTATGCTACCTTCTTTTAGTTTGGTTGAAAGATTACTTTCTTGCTTTTTCTAAGGTGTAGTTTTCCTCCCTGTGTTGGAGTTTTCCATTTATCATCCTTTGAAGGGCTAGACTTTTGAAAAGATATTGTGTAAATTTGGTTTTGTCATAGAATACCTTGTTTTTTCCATCTATGGTAATTGAGGGTTTTGCTGGGTATAATAGCGTGGGCTGGCATTTGTGTTCTCTTAGGGTCTGTATGATATCTTCAGAAAAAGAATGAATGAATGAATAAATGAATAAATACAAAATAAATAAATAAATAAATAAATAAATAAATAAATAAATGAAAGCCAGAAGGACAAAGAAAGACAAAAAGAAAGACAAAAATCCACAAATACAGAGAATGAAAAAGAAACAAGGACAAAAACGATGACAGAGATTTCTTTATCTATGGGCTCCAAGACTACATACATACATAAATCTTCTCTCCAAAAGCATCAATGTTCTTTTTTTCCCCCATCACTAGAACTTTAGGGGCAGGGTAACAGTTTATACAGTATGACCCTTATCACCTGTGCCACTTCTCATCAGTTCACATTTTGCTGTTTATTAACCATTTATGTTTTTTCACAAAATATACAAATAAGCTGAATACTATGTAAATAATTGCAGTTGATTAGTATTTGTGACCATTAAGAAATAAGTAGTCTGACAGACTACAGCACTGATTTACAGAGTAGCTACTTTAACTGAAAGAGGTGGGTGTAAATTAATATCAAATTCAATATTAACAAAACTACTTTTAATATTACCAATCATACATCATTCATGTGTTTTTACTTTATAGTTGGTAAATTTTACTGCTTTCTTTAATGAAAATCAGGTAGAAAAGATAGTATTTACCAGAAAATTGAAGGTCATATTTGAAAGTACTCTATGCAATGACCTTTACTGAAGCCAGTAATTACAGCATCAAAATTAGCCAAGGTAGATGGGAAATTAAAGAAAGTAATGTGCCAAGGTACAGATGTGAGGGCTTTAGCAGTGGGGTAATGCCAATCAATAAAATTTGGAAAACTGGAGAGAGCTCATGGAAATTTCCTTCTCTGACCTACATTCCCTCTGATCTGTTTTTATATTATTTATACTAGATATATAGTAAGGGATATAAGGGATCAACTTTACATTTAAAACATGCTATGGTGGTTGTAATTTGATGTTTAATTTTCAGAAGATACTATCACATTTGCTTAAATATCATCTTAGTTTTTGTTATATTTTATTTTGATGTGTTCAATTTCCTACATGCACATCAATTTATATCATCTCCATTCTATTTTCATCACTGCAACTCCCTTCGCTGGATGGTGGGCTAATGATCCATAAAAGAGAATTTACTTCTGCCACTTACCTAAACAAATAAATGGTAATTTTTAAGGGCCATTTATATGTCTTTATCTCAATCTTGAATATTGTCATAAAATAACATTAACATTTTGGTAAAGTTTATTCATGCATTCAAAATTGGGAATAATTGGCTACATATAAGAAATTGATATAGTATTAGGGACTGATCAGTGCATAGAAAACAAAGAGTTGTTATCATGGGAATATAGTTCAGAAAAAGTGAAAATAAATAAATAATAAACAAGTAAATTAATAAGTACAACAATTAAAAGTAAATAGAAAAGAGAAATGTAAGTGATAAAGATAAATGTAAAATTATAAATAAAAATACTGGGAAAGTCTAAGAAATTGTGTTATTTGAGATCTAAGTGACTAGGAGCAAGCTCTATTAAAATTGGAAGAAACCGATCTCCAAGGCAAAGTAAATTGAATGCAAATGCTCAAGGTCAAGTAAGTAAAGAAGATCTTATGGAAATAGTGAAAGGTCAGTGTTGCTGAAGTTTTGAGAGACAAAAGAAATATGAAGTATACACAAAGGAACATATAACTAAGTGATATATGATAACACAGCTGACCTTTATTTGACAAATAACATTAAGATGTTGTTGTATAGCCATCTTTTGCCTCTCAAAGCTTCAGCAATTCTATCTATTAGTAATATATGACTATAGAGACTGTAATTGTAACTCAGTTCATGGAGACCTTGAGTAAAATTCATGGAGTTCTGTATTTGATCTAAAATACCATGTAAAAGAGTAATAGTAGCACATACCTGTAGTCCCCATATTCGGGAAGAAAGACAGAAAAATTAGAAAATCAGTAACCCTTAGTTACACAGAGAGATTAAGATGGTCATATACATTAGACACATGTCAGAAATATTAATAAGTAAAAACAAATGCATGATTGTAAGATAAAATTTAGTATGTAGTAGTATTTGATAATAATATATTTGCTTTAAATATGCATGCATATGTAAATATTTAGCAAATTAACTATATAAACCAAAATGGTAGGAAAGGAAAGTAAATTTGAATTTAGGTTTTAATAATTCCACAATTTTTACTAGATAAATATAGAATTAGACTTCAGTAAATGGTAATAGACTATAATTTACAACAGAAATATAACTTGGTCTGCATGTACAAAATATTAAAAATATGAGTACAGGAGTTTATATAGAGAAATAATATAAAATTTGTGTTAGTTTTCAGACTTGTTGACAAAACTGTCTCATGGCATAAGGAAGTTATTTCAGATCATTCCTCTTTCACAATAGAATATAATACAATATAACTCAAGAATTTCAGCTTAATTATATGCTTTAGGTACCAAGGTAACTGATAAAATATAATTGGGAAATTTTCCTTCTGCTTCAGTTTTATGTAAGGATTTGAGAAGAATTCACATTAATTTAAAAGTCCTGTAGAATTTTATGTTAAAACCATCTGTCCCTAGGCTTTGATTGGCTGAGAGATTATTAATTAATGTTTCTATTTCACTAGTGATTTTAGGTTCACCAAAGAAAAAGAATTACCAACCAGTTTTGTTTATTAACATGGATAAAAAATACTCAATGAAATACTTGCAACTTGAATCCAAGAGCACATCAATAAGATTATCCACAATGATGAAGTAGACCTCATCCTGAGGATACAGACATCATTCAACATATGTAAACAAAAAATACAATACAGCATATAAACAGAGTAAAAGATTAAAACCCAAAGTATACACACTGTGATCTTCCTTCTTCTTGATCTTCATGTGGTCTGTGAATTATATCTTGGGTATTCTGAACTTCTAGGCTAACATCCACTTATCAATGAGTGCATATCATGTGTGTCCTTTTGTGACTGGGTTACTTCACTCGGGATGATATTTTCTAATTCCATTCATTTGCATAACAACTTCATGAATTCATTGTTTTTAATAGCTGAGTACTATTCCATTGTGTAAATATACCACATTGGAACTGCCAAACTGATTTCCAGAGTGGTTGTACCAGCTTGCAATCCTACCATCAATGGCAGAGTGTTCTACTTTCTCCAAATCCTCGTCAGCATCTGCTGTCACTTCAGTTTTTGATCTTAGCCATTCTGACTTGTGTAAGGTGGAATCTCAGTGGGATCCATCCCATATACAATCACCAAACCCAGACACTATTGTGGATGCCAACAAGTGCTTGTTGATAAGATTCTGATATAGCTGTCTCCTGAGAGGCTCTGCCAGTGCCTGACAAATATAGAAGTGGGTGCTCACAGCCATCCATTGGACCGAGAACAGGATACCCAATGGAGGAGCTAGAGAAAGGAACCAAGGAGCTGAAGGGGTTTGCAGCCCCATAGGAAGAACAACAATATGAGCCAACTAGTACCTCAAGAGCTCCCAGGGACTAAACCACCAACAAAATAGTACATATGGAGGGACTCCGTGCTCCAGCCTCATATGTAGCAGAGGATGGCCTTGTGGTACATCAATGAGATGAGAGGCCCTTGGTCTTATGAAGGCTCAATGCCACAGTTTAGGGGAATCCTAGGACAGGGAAACAGGAGTGGGTGGGTTATTGTGCAGGGGGAGGGGAGAGAATGGGATGGGGGGTTTTGGAGGGGAAATGAGGAAAGGGGATAAAATTTGATATATAAATAAAGAGTATATCTAAGAAAAAAATTAAAAACTAAATTATTATCTCATTAGATGCAGAAAAGACCTGTGACAAAATCTAGCAACTTTTATGATAAAACTCCTAGAGAGATCAGCCATATAAGGGGCATACCTAAACATAATAAAAGCAATTTATAGCAAGCTAATAGCTGTCCTTACCCAAGTAAAGAAAAACTCAAACAGTTTCCATAAAGTCAGGAACAAGTCAAGGTTGTTCACACTTTCCATAACTATTCAATACAGTATTTGAAATCTTAGATAGAGCAATAAGACAAATTAAGGAGATCAAAACTATACACATAAGAAGAGAAGAGTCATAGTATCTTTATTTGCCAATATGATAGTGTACGTAAGTGACCCTAATAATTCAACAGGAAATCCCTACAGATGACAAAATCTTTCAGCAAAGTACCTATATATAAAATTAAATCACAAATATCAGTAGCCCTTCTAAATACAAGTGACAAATGGTTTGAAAAAAAGAAATCAGGAAAACAGTACATTTCACAATTGCAGCAGGAAATAAATAAATGAATGAACAAATAAGTAAATAAAATGCTCTGGGTAACTCTGCCCAAGCAAGCGAATGACTTATATGATAAAAACTTTAAGACAATGAAGAAAGAAATGGAAGAATGTATCATAAATTTGAAAGATCTCACATGCTCAAGGATCAGTAGGATTAACATAATAAAAAATTAACATTCTACCAAAACCAATCATAAATTCATTACAATACATTACAATCCCTATCAAATTTCCAATACAGTTCTTCACAGATCCTAAACGGGCAATTTTCAGTTTGCTATGGAAATACAAAATATCAAGAATAGCTAAAATAATCATGAATAATAAAAGACCTCCAGGAGGTTGCCATGCCCACTCGTCTACTTCAGTTAGTCTGCAATATCAGGGGTAAAAGCCTGATTTCCAGCCAGAGGTGTTATGACTTCAAAGAGAGTTTGTGCCTTCTGGGTATTCAGCCAGTAGTGGTATCCCCTAACTCAGAGTTATCCCAGATATGTCCTTGTGAACGCGCATGCTAGGCACCCACCAAGATATGATTTATTAATAGCTAGACAAAATTGGACATTGCTCTCTGACCTTTATCAATGTTCCAACATCTTAGCCAAAACCTGGCTTGGAATGTTACCCATCCAGACTAATGCCTTCTGCATTGTGGGTAGGACATTGAAGCTTACAGAATGGGAGACTTATCCCAGGACAAGGTCAAATAGAATCCTCATTCTCAGTCAGGTACTGCAGCTGAACCACTCCTAGAAATTAGCAAGAAAAAGACAAGTCTCTACTAGCCCAGAAGATTAGCATAGTGAGCCTTTTACTAAGGATGGGCAGGACCTTGAGCCAAGTGTGTGTGTGTCTGAGTTTGGAGCAGTCAGCATTCAGTATTCTAGATTCAAGATTCTAGATTCGAGCCTCTACCCTCCTGGCTGGCGCACCCGCAGCCCCTCTGGGACTCTGACCTGGCCACATGGGCCTGAGCATGCTTGGAGCCAGGGGGTGCTGCACCAGTCCAGAAGAGGTAACTGCTTTAGACCCAGTGTGTTTCAGGTGGCCTCAGACATACCTCAACTGCTGAGCTGCCAGATTTATCATTTCTCTTTTGCAATGACTATAAAAGTCTGATGCCATTTTTAAGAAATACATTCAGATCCTGCACTTCCTTGTGTTGTGTCTGCCATTATTTCTTTGCCTATGCCTTGTTGACCTGACTAGGACCCCATTTCTCCCACAGGTTGAGGGAGGCCCAGACTGGCCGGCCTGAAGCAGGAGGTAGCATCAGCCCCAATCTTGAATTACACCACAGATATGTATTAATATAAACAGCCTGCTATTGATATACAACTAGATATGTTGACCACTGTAATTGAATTTAAAAGCCAGATGCAAGCCCATACACCTATAAATACCAGATTTTTTATCAAAAGCCAGAAATTCACACTAGAAAACATACAGTGTTTCCAACTACTGGTGCTGTTAAAGCTAGATGGATTCATATAAAAATGCAAATATATCCATACCTATAACCTGGCACAAAACTCAATACAAAGTGGATCAAAGACCTCAAAATAAAACCAGATACAGTTAACCTGATAGAAGAGTTAGTGAGATAGTTTAGAATGTGTTGGTCCAGAAAAGACTTTGAAGACTGTTAGTTACAGGTACTAATATCAACAATTAATAAATGGGACTTCATAAAATGAAAAGCTTTTGTACTGTTAAAGACATGACTATTCAAAAAGTGTATAAGGCTACAGAACAGAAAATATTTTATCAACTACACATCTCAACATGGGCAATATCTAAAATATAAAAAAATTCAATATCTTGACATCAAGAAAATCAGTAGCCCAATTAAAATTTGGTATAAATAAGTAAACGGAAAGTTCTGAAAAGCAAAAATACAAATTAGTCAGATGTGACACAGACCCAAAAGGGCATGCATGTTATATATTCACTAATAAGTGGATATTAGCCAAAAAGTTCAAAATACACATAATATAACTAATAGGCTGTAGGAAGCTGAACAAGAAGGAAGGCTCAAGTGTGAATACCTCAAAGCCATTTAGAAGGGGAACAAAGTAGTCATGGGAGATAGAGAGAGGGAGGAACCTCTGTGGAAGAGGGGAAGTGGGAGGGGAATGGGAAGGACAGGATCAGGTATAGGGAGAGGCAGGTATGGGAAGAGACAGAAGGGATGACCAAAGGGACAGAAAAATAAATGCAAATATACAGTTGCAGGATGTGAGTGAGAGGTAGGAGGGGGAACCTTGAGAATATACCAGAGACCTGGGATGTGAGAGACTCCCATGATTCAATGGGGATGACATTAGATGAAATACTCAAGAATGGGAAGAAAGAGCCAGCAGAGACCACATCCAGTTGGTAGATATGGCCCCCAGTTGAGGCAGGGGGCCACCCACCCATCTTCCAAATTTTTAACTCAGAATTGTTCCTATCTAAAGAAAATGTACGAAAAAAAAAATGGAGCAGGCTGAAAGAAAGGCTACCTGGTGACTGGCTCAATTTGGGATGCAACCAATGCATGCATACTGAATCCTGACAATATTAATGAGGCCATAATGTACATGCAGACAGTAGCCTAGCATGGCTGTCCTCTGAGAGGCTCTACCAGCAACTGACTGAGACAAATACAGATACTTACAGCCAAACATTGGATTGAGGTCAGGCAAACCAATGGAAGAGTTAGGGAAGGACTGAAGATGAAAGGGATGGCAACCCCACAAGAAGAAAAAGTGTCAACTAACACAGGCCTCTCAGAGCTCCCAGAGACTAAGCCAGAAGCCAAGGAGCATACATGGGCTGGGTCATGGCCCTTGGCACATGTGTAGCAGAAGACAGCCTTGTATGGCCTCAGTAGAAGAGGATGCACTTAATCCTGCGGAAACTTGACACCCAATGGAAGAGGGATGATGGTAGGGGTAAGGTGAAGTTGGGTGGGCAGGTAGGGAAGCAACCTTTCAGAGGAGTGGGTAAGGAGCATGGGATGAAGAACTCAGGGAGGAGGGATCAGGAAGCAGGGAAATTTTTGGAGTGTTAATGAATAAAATAACAATAAAAAATTCACAATATTCAGTCATGAGGGAAATGAAAGTAAAAACTTTGAGGTTTTTTTTCAGGGGGCCACTTAAATTCTATTATCTCTCTATACATATATAGCTATTTGTTTATATTAATATTTTAATTGTATGTTAATTTTTCTTCTATCATACCTCACATCCCAACTGTGTAACTTCCCCTTGATGCACTCCTTCCAGTCCCCTTGTCCTCCTGTCTTCTAACCCAGATACACTCCTTATTTTATGAAATCATCAAGATCAATAAAGCAAATTACAACTCATGCTGGCAAGGATATGGAGTGTTATTAACAGTCATTCATTGCTGGGAGTGTGCAAATTTTTATAACCACTATGGAAATCAGTGATTCCTCAGGAATCTTGAAATCCATCTACCTCAAGATAGGTTTATAGCACACTTGGGCATATGCCCAAAGGATTCTTCATCCTACCATAGAGGTACTTGCTCTACCATGTTTACTTTTGTTATATTTATAATAACCAGAAATCTGAAACAGCCTACATACCCATCAATGGATGAATAAATGAAGAAAATGTGTTGCATTTACACAATGTAATATTATTTAGCTACTAAAAATAATGAAGTAATAGAATTTAGAGGTAAATAGACAAAGCCAGAGAAAATCATCCTGAGTTATATAACCCAGTCCCAGAAAGAAAAGTATGCAATGAATTCTTTTATAAGTTGATATTAGTTGTTAAGTCATTGATACCCAAGTCACAATCAATGTAATGATAGATGTTAGATAAAGTGTTAGGTAATAGGGGGCAGGATGCATATTCCTGGGATGGAGAAATTTAACAGATAATTATGGCTGAATTATGGTGGAACTGAAATGGATCACATAAGAATGGAGAGGGTAGAAGTAGGCAAAGTAGGAAATATGGGTAGGAACATCTCAAGTTAATGACCTCTTGTAGAATATTAAGGAAATTTACTATATTAGAAGCCACCTAAAATAAAAACATGAATGAAGATCTTCTAAATGAAATTGGCAAATTGTGGGACACAAAGTACTAACTGGACATCTCTTCTTACCAAGTTCTAGTACTGTGAATGCATTATATCTAATCGAGTTATCCACCAAAGTGTGTCCCTAAATAACCTAGTCTACATTGAAGGCTTGCTTTCCACAAAGAGATGGCAAGGCCCCATTGCTGAAGACAATACTTATAGAACTCATTGAACACAATTAATCAGAGCTGGTACCTACCTATAGCTTTCACCCTTTGGATTTGTAGTGTCTGTGTACTGAAGTATACTCTGCATGCAAAGGAGAAATGTAAACATAAACCTGATCCATAATTATGAAGTGTCTGCTAGTTGTGTTATGGCAATAACATCACAAAGCTCATAGGAATAACCAACCAACACCTGACTGCAATTAAGGCCCATTCCATGAGATAGAGCACACACTGCACTACTGTCCTGCCAAAAGACCATAGCAATACAATGACACCTAATGACATTTTGATATACTCATAGATCTGTGCCTTGTTCAGCCATCATCAGAGAATCTTCCTTGTCCAGCAGATGGGAACAAATATAGAGATCCATAGCTGAATAATAGTCAGAGAGCTAGAAACCTTGGAACACAAATTTTTCAATGGAATATTTCCTTCATATCCTCTCCTTTTTGTTTGGAAAGCTTGCAGAAGAGGAAGCAAAAAGATTGTAAGAGCCAGAGGATATGGAAGACACCAAGGAAATAAAGAATTCTAAATAGCTAGACTGACAATCCTATGAACTATCAGAGAGTATGGCAGCATGCACAGAGCCTGCATGTGTCTTCTCTAGGTAGGTCCTAGCTTTAAGAGGGTAAGTGAACACAAGAAACCTCCATGTCTAACACATAAGCTGTCTCCAAGTGAAAACCACTCACGAATGATAAATGCATTGTTTTTTCAATTGCCTGCAATGGAGTCTCATTGGGAATACAAACCAATCTTAAGGTCAGGTTCCATGCCAAATAGTACATGGCTAACACAGAAAGAGCTTGGGGCAAATTTGGAAGTTTTATGTCTCATAAGGCTTAGTTTGGGGAATTTATTTATTTATTTATTTATATTTAATTTATTTTATTTATTAGCTACTTAAACTTACAGGTCCTTTGTATATATATTATGACTTCTGCTTTTGTGTTTTCGTGAGATTCATATTTTTGGGAACACTTGTGTCTCTGTATATGTATGTGGGGTTATTTTGTTTATGTGTGTGTGTTTGTGTGTGTGTTCTTTCTTCTTTGTCTTCTGTTTATCTTGTCCTAATTTAAACTATTTGTTTACATTTTTACCTTATTTTTATTATTACTTTTATATGTCCATTTGTTTTCTAAGAAGAGACAGAGAATGTGTTGATTTAGATGGAGAGGAGGTGAGAAGGATCCCAGAGGAGTGGGGGGAAGAGGAAATCAGAATCAGAGTATATTGCATCAAAATATCTATTTTCAATAAAAGAATCAGAAACACAAATAAAAGTATCTATTGGCTTAGAACAATATGAAGATAGATAAATAAATACAATTCTGTGAATGGATGGTCAAAAAGCAAAATTTTGGAAACAGTTTGTGCCCATTGCTTGTAACTTTTGACTCTCCTAGAGTTTTCAGATTGATTTGTACCATATTGTTGACAGAGTTTACTTAAATTATTTGTCCTTGATCATCTGTATGGACTAGATCTGAGATTCCTCTACACTTCCATCCATTCACCCAAATCTGTTCTTGATATTTGTTGATAAAACTCCTTCCTAGGGAAGAGATGTAAGCAGTTTCTCCACTGACTACAAAAGTTTCAATGACAAACTGAGGATTATACTAAGGAACTAATGAGTTAACAAGACTTCCATTTAGAGCATAGATGATGAGTTACAGGAGTTATAGGAGTATGGGTAGTCCTTGCCCAAAAGGATGCACCTGGTAAACTTTTTTCCAGTAGAAATAGGCCTTGTAAAATTAAGGCAAAGTTGCAAACAATAGATGATAGAGCTCAGCTTGGTACTCAGGTAAAGGATTTATTAACCTCTGAGCTTTTATTAATTTTTCCCAAACAGTTCCACCAATACTAGGGACCAAGTATTAAAACATATGACACTATGGGAACCATTCTCATTCAAACAACCACATTCTCCTCTGTACCAGACTAATGGCCATATCATAATGCAAAATATACTCAGTACAAAATCTCCATATTCTTTTACAGTCTTAACACTGTTCCAAAGTCTCTTCTTAGATGGAAAGCAATCATTAATTGCAACTCCTGTAAAATCAAAAATTAAATTACATATTTGAACATAAAGTGCCCATAATATATACTACCATTACAAAAAGGAGGTATAGGCATGTAGTAAAGAAATTCTTGCTTAACTTAAGATAAAAATCCTTCAGGCCAAAGTTCAAGTCTGGTAGTTCTGTATCCAGAGACAAAGGACTTAGAACTGCTCACTCTTCCCATTTCTGCTGCTTGAAACATAGTGATTTCTCCTTGCAAACATCTCACAGTTCAACAATGTCCATATTTGTGAATCTCCAAGACAATCTAGACTTCACTTTCATAGCATCAAGATATAGTCTTTCATGTATTGAGTTCCCTGCTGTACGCCTAGATTTGCTGTCTCTCTACATCTGTGGACAAATATGCCATAGCACCTTTCCTTGTGTATCATTCATGAATCTAAAGCCATACTTCTGTAAACAGCACTTTCAAGTTTGGCTTACAGTTTGGGATGATACCTAGATCTTTTGGATCATATTAGCAGTAGCATTTGTTTGCTCTTGATTTGGGAGGACCAGATATTCTTTAGAAATCTTGGTAGAATGTGGATAGAATATATCCTCCTTATTTCATTGCTGATCCTCCCACATTAATGACATTAAACTTCTTGACAGTTACAGCCTGTCTTCCAGTAAAAATCTTGGCTATAATGCTAGTTATGTTGGTGTCTTTATTCCTTCTCTAATCTGCACACTTGTATCTGCTCATATGATAATTTTCATTGTAGATATTCTTAAGAGTGATTGCTATAAACATGCAACAAAGTCAATATTTAGATATCTTGAAATATTTTTCACCAAAGAATTTATTCCATTATATTAAATTTGGACTGTCAAGTTCTTAGGATATAGGCAGAAAACAGCCACATTTTCTACAAAAGTCAAAAAGAACAGTGCCTATCCTCATTTACTAAGGTATTTCCTTTCTGAAATCTCTTGAGCTTGGCTTTCCAGTTCATGTTGCCTCCAAAAATCATGGCCATTTCTTCACATCAATAGCCCACTTACTGGTACCTACTTCTGTATTAGTTACTTTTACAATGCTGTGATTAGATAAATGAGGTAATTTATAGAAGAATTAATCTTTGGATTATGTTTACAGATTATTAGAGGCAATGATGACAGAGTAGGTAACATGCAGCATGTGAGTAGAGCAGCAGTTGAGAGCACAGGTCTCCAACAACAAAGCAAAGCAGAGAGACACAACTGGGAATGTGTGGATTTTGAGATCTCAAAGCCTGTCTACAATGACACATCCCTAATAAAGTCATATCTCTTAATCCTTCCTCAACATCTCTATCAACTTGAGACCAAGAGTTCAAACTTGTATAGATCTAGGAGGACAATCTTTTTCAAATCACTATATTGCCCCACCTTGAAGAGATATAAGCAATCAACAAGCACAGCTAGGTTAATAGTTTTTCAAAGGCATACAACTAAATTGCCCAAGATAGTGGTTGCTTGGCTCAGAACATAGTCACTCATAACACTCTTTCTTCTTTGCTGCTAAACTTAACTGTACAATATCATTCATATATGTGACTACAGAGTAGTGTAACTATATAGTAGTACACCTTTAGATCTGTTTGCTATTATAATCCCTACACATGATAGTTCTGCATTTTTCTCACTGCTGTAACATCTTAACACTTTACTCCAATACTGTCATATATATATATATATTCATATATATATATTCATATATATATTCATATATATATTCATATATATTTATATATAT